>JAQQSU010005768.1:0-13710 GCA_028627135.1 Pseudochirops cupreus | reverse complement strand
GTCTCTGTGTGTGTGTGTGTGTGTGTGTGTGTGTGTGTGAGAGAGAGAGAGAGAGAGAGAGAGAGAGAGAGAGAGAGAGAAGCCTGAAGTCAGTGCACATCTCTGTAACAAATTATTGTATTAGAAAGCATCCAGGAGCTTAAGTATTATATATAAATGGAAGGAAGGAAGGAAGGAAGGAAGGAAGGAAGGAAGGAAGGAAGGAAGGAAGGAAGAAAGAAAGAAAGAAAGAAAGAAAGAGAAAGAAAGAAAGAAAGAAAGAGGAAGAAAGAGGGATGGAGGGAAAGAGGAAGGAAGGAAGGAAGGAAGGAAGAGAGGGAAAAAGGGAGGGAGGGAGGATGGAAGGGAGGAAGGAAGAAGGAAAGTTAAAATGACCAGTTGATGATTTTATCTCAGACTTTGTTGCCTCAAGGACTTTTCAGAAGTGTCTGATATGTTTCTAATTGAAAATGGTCTAACTGTAGGCATTTTTATAAGTTATACGTAAATAGAACCATCTAGACATGTCAGTGCATAAACCACTCTGAAAAATCCATAATTTCCATGGTGTGCACAAGCTCATTGTAGTTAATTAGAAAGTCATCTAACTTTAGTCCAGGTTCTGGAAAAGATTGAAACACTGTCAATGCACTTGTCCTGGAAGTCAGACTTCCATTAACATCAGCCACCTGGAACATAGTTGAGAACCCAGTAAAAAAGAGATACTGCTGAGCAATCTAAAGATAATCATGAATGTTTAGATCTCTTAAGAGACCTTAGACATCATCTGGTCATACCCCTTCATTTTATAGAAGAGGAAACTGAACACCAAAAAAAGAAAGAACTATTACAAAGCCAGTGTATTTTATTCAGACCCTCACTCACATCCTTCTTATTCTTATTTGATGCACAATTTGAGCAAGATTATGTAACTGAAACCCTAGTCCATTATAACTAGAAGAAGCAAAAAAAAGTTTGTCAAAACTAGCCTCATTAACAGAAGGGACAAGGAAAAGCTAACAATCTGAAGGCAAAGGAAAAGAATGAAAATGTATAAAAAGCAGATAAAAGATCCCCAAAGCAAAAAAAAAAAGTTTGGGATCATTTTGCCGCTATTACCAACAACCCTGCCCTCCTCAATTTCCCCTCAAGACATCATCATATTGTGGCCTAGTACAGTAATTGCTTTTTGATGACCCTGAGTAGCCTAGAAAAGGTTAATTTTAAATCATGAAGACAGGGAAGTGTGTAAAACATTTAGAAAGTTGTCCATGAGTAACATGAATAAATTTTATTACTTTGAAAAAGATTATGCTTCAGTTATCTGGAAAAATCCCACATGTAAAAGAACTCAATCGCCTTGGTGGTGCCAAATGATGTGTCACTGTAATTTATGGTAATGGTTTTAAAAACTTTTTGCTCTTGGCATTTAAAAAAAAATGTTTCAAGTAAATTTTAGTTTTTCCAGAATGATGTCATCTCCATAGAATACCTAATTAAATATGGATTCTCTAAGCAGTTGGTATTTTAATGGTATACATCTGAAATGTGGCCTGCTCTTCATGTAATACTCTGGCATAAAGAGGGCAAAGGTTTCAATCTTAAGGTGGATAAAATCAAGAGATTTAGGGGGGGGGAATTAGTAAAGTTAATGAATTAAGAGGCTAGCTATCATCATTATGAACCAACCCAACCAAAAGACAAATGACATAATAAAGTCTTCTAGTAACACCACAATGTTTCTACGACATGACTTGATAAGCAAATATTCACAGAAAGTGAGCCCTGGAAACGAAGTTACTGAAAAATTCCAGAGAACATAATATCTCCTTTGTAGGACAATGAATCAGAAGCCATAATGTCTTACTACAAATGCAAGTACAAAGAAGACTTTGCTTCTACTCATTAGGATTATAGAGCTGAAAAGGATGCAGAGGTTTTCTAATCCAAATTCTCTCATTTTACAAATCAGGAATCTGAAGCCCAGAAATATCAAGTGACTTATCCAACATCATATAGGTGATACATCCCAGAAGACAGTCTTGAATCCAGTTTCTATGACTCCAAATAATTTATCTTTTTTGCCATGTCATGCTACTCCTCAGGCAACAGTATTCCTTCACATGGAGACCTTACAATTTAATTGGAGAGATAAGCCACAAAGTTTAGTAAAAGTTACTGGTAATATAGTCCTGCTAAAAGTGTACATTTATTTCAGGGAGTGCTGCATATATGTAGATGCATAAAAATTTACATTGTTTTTCTTTTACACTAATACATCAGTTCAATTGAATTCTGCAAGTATTTATTCAGTACCTACTGGAACAGTGCTGTGCACTGGGGAACTAACAAAAAACACCACCTCTCCTCAAGAAGATTACATTCTACTGGATGTGGGAGTTAATAACTTCCATGTAGATGAGTAAATATGAGATAATTTAAGGAGGAAGAGCACACTAAAGACTGGTGGTGGGACACAGAGATAAGAGATCAGGGAAGGCTCACCTAAAAGAAAGCAACTGAGAAAAAGTAGGGAAGGAAGATAAGGATTTTGAAAGGCAGAAACAAGGATAAACCAGACAGGGAATACTGAGTTCTGGGAACAGCTAGTAGTCCACTATGTCTGATGTGTAGAGTCCCTGAAAAAGAGTAATATGAACTAAGGAGGAAAATTTTGGTTAGAGTCAGATTTACTCAGCAATATGCAGTTTTAATGGAGGATGCACTGGTCTTTCCACAGCTTTCTAGGTATTTTGCTTGAAGTGCAGGTTATAGATTCATCATTTTTCTTCTTTTTATCTGCCATCTGAGTGTACCTTTTCACTGGCTGTCCTGTGATAGGTTGAAAAGAGATATGCATGTTTCATGCTTCTGACCAGACAACTTCTATCTCCATCAAATGTTCTCAAAAGCATTGTGAACCCTAGAAAAAATATTTCAAAGGTAATTTCTTCTTTATTTATTAACCTAATAAATGTCTTCTATAAAGACTAAAAATTGAGGTTCGTTTGATCTGTTCTTAGTAAATCCATGTTGGCTCCTAGTGATCACTATACTCTCTTATAAATCTTTACAGACTTTGGAACCTAAATAATATTGATTAGGATTGATGATAGGAATATTTTAATTGCTTGCAACATAATGGCAAATATGATGTGTAGATCTATTCATTTACAGGAAATTTTTACACTTAAATTCTTTGTTAATGCTTTTGGTTATGCAAAGGCAGTGTTTGTAAACCTCGATTGGACAATTTAGGATTAAAAAAAACACAACCTTATGCCATTTCAAAGTGTCACTAAACAGTAGTGGTGGGAAACAACATTAGTTTCACAGTAAGAAAGTCTTACCTGTACACAACATTATTTCAAGGAAGCCAATGAGCCCTCCATGCCTGGTAAATGGGAACTGTGACTCAAAATGGATGAGTAAGATGCAAACAAGCAGGCTATAGAATATTTAACCAGTGTTGTGTTTATATTTAATTCAGTGTTTTTCAATCCTGGTTTAAGTGAGATTTGAAGCCACACTTCATTAAGGTATAACTGTTATGACAGCTAGCAAAAGCCTTAAATCTTTCTGTAGAGTTTCAGAATGTAGAGAGAAAAGGTGGAGAAAAAAACGAGGTTCACTGTTTACATTTTATGAATTGGAAATGTGCATAGTATTTACCACTCTACTTCAGGGATTACAGTATTTTTTTGCAGAACTAAGTGACTTTTTATCTTTAGTTAATTAATCACTGAATCCTCAGTAGGCTTATGCCATTATTCTTTTTACTCAGGCACAGCTAAGGTTTCTAGAAATTTACATATATGGTTCATCTAAGAGATTATCTTCTGAGTTAGATTAATCAATTAAAAATTCATCATGTGAATCAGTAGTAACAGGAAAACTATATGCCAAAGGAGAAGGATATGCTCCCAAATGCACCAGAGACAAACCTGGCCCTTTACTGCTAAACTTTGGGATGACTAAAGTCAAGCAAACTCACACTAATCTATTTCCAGGAGTTGTGTTTAGTAGGTTAGCTATCAAAATATTTGACTTTATTACACTATTTTGGCAGAGGAAGAGAATCCTCAAACTATCTCCTATTTGTTGTATTTTTTTCTATATAAAGAGAAAAGGTCTTCTAATGAGATGATTTCTCTTGCAAAAAGGGTGAAGTACAAATTTCATTTCCAAGCCTTCATTGGACAAACTGTAAGGTAACAATACAATCTAGTTTCCAAAATGTGGTATTTGAGAACAGTCTCCCAGAGAAGGAACGTTTCAGAATTACAGCACTAACATAATCCTCTTAGAATAAAGAATCTATATCATGAGACACTAGATTTTAGTCTGCTGTAATATCCTGAGGACACAATTCTGTAGATAATACTACAATTACTGTGATAGTATTTCACTACTATGAAAGTTTCACAGACTGATCCCTAGGTGAACTTTAGATTGTGGGACCATTGTAGACCCAGAAGACATGTCATCTAGTCAAATTCTCCCATTTTAGAGATGAAGAAAGTGAGAGAGATGAACTGTCCCAGGGAAAACCTATAATAAATAGATCATGTGGTATGATAGAAACAGCACTGTTCCTAGACTCAGAAGACATTGCATAAATTCTGGTTCTGACATGTGATCTTGAGTAAGTCACTTTAGCTCCATAGATATCAGTTTCTCCATATGAAAATGAAGGTTTGGATTAGATAGTGTCTGAGGTTTTTTGCTAACTTTAACTCTTTAATCCCATGATCCTAAATAGCAGAAACTAGATCCCAGGATTCTAATGAAGTGAGATGCTCAACGCAATCACTGTTCTGTTCCACTACCCAGCCCCCTACCTTGAAGAAAATAAAAGAAGATACTATTGAAGATACTTTGTTTGCAAGGATTTCCCTGGAAAAATCTATCATGCCATATCAAGTAGAAATCATACAAGTGGACGCTCACTTCTAGCAGTTCAGCACTGCCTTGGACAGTTATCTAGACTGCTGATACTCACTAGGGAACATACAGTAGGTCTTCATTTTGGTATTAAAATGGGATTAAAGCACCAGTCCTCCAATGAAAACAATAAGGAAGTTTGCTGAGAGGTTAATTTACCAGAGAATAAATGTAAGTCCAAACATACTGAGAAGTTATAAATCTCTCCACAGAAAAATGACTATCAGCAGCTCTGGCCAACCCAGCTTTTAAGAGCATTAAACCAAATGCACTAAGCCTAATATATTCACATATAACACATGTGGTGGCCGTTTCACATGCTTCATAACTCAGAGGGCAACTGCTGCTGTGTGTGAAATGGATGCTGTGACAGGTCACTAGTGATTTATACTGCACCACTCAGAGAGGAACTGAATGCCAAGTGCCCAGACACCAGGAGGTTCTGACATAGTCTACTCAACATCATACCCACATGTGTCTAGATTAAATCTGTCTCCCTCCCCAGTAAGAAGAAAGGAAAGGGAGGAGGGAGGGAGGAGAGAGAGAGAGAGAGAGAGAGAGAGAGAGAGAGAGAGAGAGAGAGAGAGAGAGAGATTTCAAACAATGTGCAGGTTATTTAGTCCCAGAAAGACTGTCCTATGAAATTTGACCATAACTCTATATAGAGTTTGTTAATGTAGACCCCACAGTTTCACTGAATCTCATTTTTTTTTCATTTAGCAGTAAATGCTGTGCATCTTTGCTTGAATTCACTGCACTGCTTTTTCAATTCAAGTCAACTATAAAAAAGAGTTGGCATTTCACAAACAATGGTTAAAACAGACTAAAAGGACTTCATTCTCATCCCCAAGTATCATATTCCTCAACCAACACCGACACTGTTCAACGACAGCCTTTGTTATATAGTTTTTGGATGTTTTGTTTTGTTTTGTTTTTTTTAACAATTTCTTACATCTCCAAAGTAGCTTTGGGCTTTAGTCAGCAAGTGTGAAAGGACACAGCCCCGTTGTGTTGGCCTCCATAATCCTTTGTTACCAATCAACAAAGTCTTTAAAATGCCCTGCTGAATGGGAATTTTGCCAAATAGCAAACCAGCTCCTTGGCCTTATTAAGGGCACCTCCTACTGGTCCTTTCATACAGTGAATTATGCTTTCTTCATTATCAGTCCCCTGCTAGGTTTCTGAAGGGAGAAAATAGCTACGAAGAAGAGGACAGAAAATTCAGATTAATGAACAGAAGCCAGAGTCACCGGAGTAGCATTATCTAAAAGAGCACAATCTTCTTTACCTGGTACCTGTGCGGGGACGCAACCCATTTACAAAAACAATGCTCAACAATTTAGATGCACAAATCCACACATTTTTGAAGGCAGGAATACCTACATATTTGTAATGACTTTTTAGGTAAAGAAGGTTGCTTCTGCTGTCAGGGAAGGTCTGAAGGCTAATCGGGGGGAGGGGGATCGCAGCGTGAGGACAGAGAAGTCACTCTCCCTGCCGGGACCAGAGTTTCCTCATCTGTAAAATGAGAGGAATGGACCACATGACCTCTAATGTCCCATCCAGCTCTAACATTGTAGATTTTATGGTTATCTAACTGGTGCTGAAATCTATGAAAGAACTGCACCCTTATGGTCGTAAATCCCATTTCTTGTGTTTGCCCTCCCCCCCCAAACGGAAAGCACTTGTTTTGTTTGTTTTAAACAAATTGTCAAAGTAACATTGCAGTACCTTCAATATCTTTGATTCAACACATTTCAGTGCCTTCCCTCCCATCTTCTGTCTCCTTCTTCTCCCCATGCTCAAGTAAGCCCTAAGACAGGGAATTTACAATGAATGACGCGTCGTCCCTAGAAACTTCCCCTTTTCCCCTCTCCAGGAGATAGTGGTAAGTTAATCATATTTTCAGAAGGTGGATCTAAACCGAGTCTCCGGTCGGCTAGCCCTTAAGATTGAAATTTTAAAAAAGACACCTATTTATTAACCGGCTCCGATGGTCCAGGGCCCACCTTCTGGGAGAGTAATTGCAGAGGACAATGCTACAACCAGAAGAGCTTTAAAGTAAAGGGGTGAGGATCCCGAGGGCCAGAAAGGAAACACACACATACGCATAAACACATACACACATACAGAGCTGTATACCCACAGGCACACACTCTCAAATTTGGATACACGCGCGCGTGCGAGCACACACACACACAACACACACACAACACACACCACAGCCACAGACCTGGATGTACACTCACACTGGCACAGACCCCGACCCAGACATACGCGCGCAGAGAGAGAGAGAGAGAGAGAGAGAGAGAGAGAGAGAGAGAGAGAGAGAGATAAAGTGAGAATTCTCGGCTTCGTGTGTACGCGCCTAGAAACCAACAGCAGCCCAGGTGCCGCGACAGCCCCAGCAACTCCAGGACCTCCGGACTCGCCCTAGGGTTGACAATCTAAATATCTCCCGATTGCTATAGGCTCTTTCTCCACTCCCAGTCCTTTGCAGGCATGTGCCGCACTTTGCTGCGCAAAGAAAGCACAAATACGGCACCCGGAGGCATACAGGGCTGGGCTGTGATTTTCATCCTAATTTATTATGAATTTTCAGTATAGGAGGGGACTTCCCAATGCCACACTTCTCCCCTCCTCCTTCCCTTGCCTGCTGGGCTGTGTATTTTCATTTGGACCCAAGAAAAGGTCGTTTCCTGAGGGGATTTGCTTCCCTTCCTTCCGCACTTTCCTTCCTTCCCTCCCTTTCCCCCTCCGCACCTCCCCGGTTTCCCCCGCTCGTTTCTCCGGGGCGCCCACACACTTGTGGGGAGGCTCTGACAGAGCCAATAGTGGATTGTAATCATTCATTACAATGTTTTTGATGCGTTTGACCGTCGAATCCCCCAGCTCCGCTCAGCCTGCTGCTACCGCCCGGGGGCCTCTGAGTATCAATTCCCTCTTTCTTTTTCTTTGGCCCAATTCAATACACAACCAGCTTTGCCATTTTTAATTAGAAACTGTGCCTGCCAAGTGCAGAGGGGAGAGCGAGCCAGCCAGCTCCGCCGAATATCAATCAATCCGAGTTGGGAGACGGACGCTCCGGAGGGTTAAGGGTTGTTGGCTCGCGAAGTAGCTCCTGCCCTCTGTTTTTTCTTCTGCATGGCCACGCGCTCCACTTGCCCCTGATGCTCTCGGATCGCAGTACTCTTGCCCCAAACCGACCTCCAACCCCAAATTCAAAATGCAAAAACGCGGTCGTCTTTCTTTTCTCAAATCTCAGACTTCAAATCCAAGGTGGCAATTACCAAGAAGATAATTAGAAGCCAAGATATCTAGTTTTTCCTTCTCTCCGTGCCTCTGTCTATAACTCTCTGCTTCTGTTTCTCTGTCTCGCCATCTCTATCTCTTTGTCTCTCTGTCTCTGTTTCTCTTTCTGCCTTATATTACCCATATTTCTTAAATCCATTCCCAGTGTTCCCTTTCTCCTCCCCTTGTTCTAATTTCCTTCATTCCAGGTCCAGCCTTGTAAGGATGCAACCCTTTAACCACTTCCCCCCCTCCTTTACAACACACACAAGCATACACACACATGCCCCTTCCTGCTCCCCCAATCTCTATCATCTCCCCTAAAGAACCTGCTAGCTTGGCAGGTCTGCTCAAGTATTTACAAATAAAATAAATAAGAAATACATATACACACAGAGAAAATACATACATATGTATATAAATATATACATATATAAACATATATGTATATGCAAAGCGACGCCCCAGTCCCATGCCACCCCACCCACCCTTAACCCAGGAGAAAAAGTGTGCAGTATTTATAATCACATGGAACTGAGGTGAATGTAGGGGGAAAGCAAAGCAAGAGAAATATTTCGAAATATTTCCGTAAATTTCTCCCTCCAACAAATCCCATCCCACTCCCTCACCCCACCCCACCCCCGTCAACCAGTTCTCTCTTTAATGAAGTGAAAAGGTTAAAAAAGAGAGGAGGCTGGTGGGGGGGGGGGGGAGAGGACAGGAGAGAGAGCGCGGCGAAAGAGAAAGAGAAGAGCCACTTACCGGTGACTTGAAGATGCAAGCTGAGCAGGGAAGCCCCGAAGAGTACAAAAGCCAGCTTTGGTACCCAAACACATCCAAGACTATTCTCCATATTTCAGCCAACACCTACGGAGATTTTGGTCCCGGGCACCAACAACACTCACACACATACACTCACACACGCATACACTCATGCATACACACGCACTGAGCCCCTTCTGCCTCCTCCTCCTCTTCTTCTTCCTCCTCCTCCTCCTCCTCCTCCTCCTCCTCTTCTTCCTCCTCTTCCTCCACCACCACCTCCTCTTGCTCCTCTTGTTCCTGAGTCCCCTTTCTCGTTCACCGACAAGATCAGCAAAAGGGGGAAGAAAAAAGTTCCATCCAGTCCAGGAGCCCCCAAGCCCCCAAAAACTAACTCAAGGGGAAGGAGGGGGAAAGAAGGGAGGAGGAAGCTTTCTCGGATGCTTGAGGATCATCAATAAACAGGCATATCCTGAAAAGAAGAGGAAGGAAAAAAAAACCACCACCCTCCAAAAAAATCAACAATCCTTTGGCTGAGATGTGAATTAAAAGGTTGAGCCTGGTTGCATGTCTTCGGCTGTGTAAAGTTGAAAAACAAAAATCTACCAAAGAGATGATGGTGATGATGATTTTCTTCTCTTTGAAGATGGGAGGGGGACGTGCGAAGAAGAGGCTGGGGTAGAAAGGGGTGTAAGGCAAGCTCTCACTTGTTACTGGAGCTGTCCGCCAGCAGTATGTGAGCTGGGAGTTGGAGCTGTACCATCCATTGATCCAGAGAAGTGGAAGGCTGGAAGGGAAAATGTGGAGAACGGAGGGAAACGAACTGGATCAGGCAAAGATTCCACAGGAAGGGGGTAGGGTTGAAGGGAGGGGGACGTAAGGGAGGGAGGGAGACAGAGGATGGTGGAAAAAAAGAGAGAAAAAAAAAAGAGGACGAAGAAGAGGCTTCCAGCAGCTGCATTCGCTTGGTCTACATATCAATGAGCAGGGATGCCCTCTGTGGGCAAAGCGTGGGAAGTCACTTTTCTCAATGGATATGGTTAATACAGCGTGTGTTCCATTCCTTTTCTGCTATCATTCTTGATATTCGTCTTTAGTGAAATCATTTTTCATTATACTATACACCTTGACTGCCATGTTAAGCTTAGTTAAATATCCCGCCTTTTTACTTCTCTGTTGTGCAACTATTTCAAATCACAGCATTGTATAACTGGAAATAACTTCAGGGACATCTAATTACCCCCATCTCTTTTCAATAGAGAAGAAAATCGAGGGCCCCCAAAAGATAAAGTGAACTGTTGAGCTCCTATAGCTTATTAATGGCAGTCAGAGAATAATTGGATTTTTAGAAATGAAGGAAAGGGATTAATAGTGGAAGGAACAGATGATTGAGAATTAAGAAACTTGGGTTCTAATCTTACCTCCAACATAAGTTATATTTGTGACCTGAGGCAAATTACTTAGCCTGTCTAGGCCTCACTTTGCTCCCCTTAAAAATAAATTTCCAAAGAACTATTTCTCAGATCCTGTTCCTCTTTGCTTCTTCCCTCCATGAGGGAAAATATTAAAACTCAAGTGACTAAGGAGATAACTCAAGAATGTACAATGGAGATTGAACCAAAATCACCTCTCTACCAGCTTAATATTCTTTATTCTGTAGTACAATGGTTCTCTCACATTGCTTGTGCCATACCTTCATAAACTGAAATACTAGTGTTATTTGGTTAAATTCCTTTGAAATTGAATGAATAAACCATAAAAAAAGAGTACAAAACAGTTGGGAAAGGTGAGGAGTAAAGACAGTGATACAGTTTATTTCAAGAATCTGGCTTTCCACCCCTTCTCCAATTATATGTAACTATGTTTGTGTTTTATTTCCACTACCAACCTGGAAGCTATTTGAGACTAGGGCACTGGTTCATGTTTGCAACCTCAAAAGTGAATAAAATAGCACCTTGTCTATGATAGAATAATAAAGGAGACAGAGGAAGGGAGAGAGACAGAGACACATGGAGAGAGAGACAGAGAAAGGAAGAAATAAAGAAAGAAAGAAAGGAAGAAGGGAAGGAAGGAAGGAAGGAAGGAAGGAAGGAAGGAAGGAAGGAAGGAAGGAAGGAGAAAACAATAGTCCAGTAGCCGGCTGGATTGAACTATATATCCTTTCCTTCAGAGATGCCATCTATCAAATGGGATACTTATTTCTTATCTCCTCTTTCTGTCTCTCTGTCTCTTATATCTCTTAGCCAGGGAAAGATGGAGCACAATCTACATCCCTCTTCAAGTTTTGATTATATTAACAACTAACCAGATCCCCTAAGGTCTAAAGATCACTGTGGCTACTTCACTTCTTCCTAAAAAAAAAAAAAAGTTTCAAAGATGCAGCTAATACTACAGCATAATTGCCCAATCGTCTTCTGAGCTACATTGGAGAGATATTTCTAGAATTCAGTCTTACCTCTTTAGTGCTTTCCAAATTGTGTAAGTTTCTTGAAGTGTTCAGGGACAAGAGATGACTCTGGAATCAAACCTATGAGATGAGAAAGTACAATGGTTAGAGGAGGAGAAATGTCCATTCTCTAACTTACTTTCCCAAACTATTCCATTCACCTCTTTGCCATGAACAGCACCAAGATCAGTAGAGAAAAAATTAGTGTTAGAGAAACAGGTAAAGAGGCAGGTTTAAAGCAGAGGTGGTCCTGCTTGGAGAAAGCAGCAGTTTAAACAGTATTATGAAGAATTTTTTTTTGCTTTTTAAATTTTTTTTAAATTTTTTATTTGACTTGTTTATTTACTTTTAGTTTACAAGATTCAGTTCCACAGTCTCTTGAGCTTCAAATTTTCTCCTCTCCCTTCCCCCCCACCCCCATGGCAGCATACAATCAAGTACAGGATGTACAAATACTTTGACATTGGACATTAGTCTGGTTGTATAGAAGGGTTGTAAATAATGGAGTGAACAAAGGGAAAAAAGAAAGAAAACCAAACATAAAAAGAACACTAGTATGTAGATTGCGTCAGTATCCATTTAAACTCTGTTCTTTCTAAGTCTTTCTCTGAATGTAGATATCTCCTTCCATCCTGAAACTTGTAGAGTTGTCTTATAACTGTGTATTGCTGAGAAAAGTCCAGTTTATTAAAGTTGGTTATCACACATAACAACGTGTCTGTGATTGTGTAGAAATTTTTCCTGGTTCTGCTCTTCTCACTTAGCCACAGTTTGTATAAGCCTCTCCAGGTGAATATGAAGACCATCTCCTCCCCATTTCTTATAACACAATAGTATTCCATTACATTCATATATCACAACTTGTTTAGCCATTCCCCAATTGAAGGACATCCCCTTAATTTCCAGGTTTTTGCCACCACTAAGAGAGCTGCAATAAATATTTTTGTACATATGGATCTTCCTCCCACTTCTATGATCTCTTTGGGAAACAACCCTAGAAGTGGTATTACTGGGTCAAAGGATATGCAATTATTTATACCCCTTTGGGCATAGTTCCAGATTGCTCTTCAGAATGCTTGTATCAGTTCACAGCTCCACCAAAAATTCATTAGTATACCAATTTTTCCACATCCTCCAGCATTTGTCATTTTCCTGTTTTGTCATATTAGCCAATCTGACTGGAGAGATGTGGTACCTCAAAGTTGTTTTGATTTGCATTTCTCAAATCAATAGTGATTTAGACCATTTTTTCATATGCTTATAGATATCTTTAATTTCTGCCTCTGAAAATTGCCTATTCATATCCTTTGACCATTTATCAATTGGGGAATGACTTATATTCTTATAGATTTCACTTAATTCCCTGTATATTTTAGAAATGAGGCCTTTATCAGAGACACTGGTTGTAAAAATTCTTTCCCAATTTCCCACTTCCCTCTTAATCTGGGTTACATTGGCTTTGTTTGTGCAGAAATTTTTCAATTTAATGTAATTGAGATTATCCATATTGCATTTTATAATGCTTTCCAACTCTTCTTTGGTCATAAAGTCTTCCCTACTCCATAACTCTGACAGGTAAACTATTCCTTGCTTCCCCAGATTATTTACAGTATCAGCCTTTATTCCTAGACTGTGCACCCATTTAGACTTGACTTTGGTGTATGGCATTAGATGATGGTCTATGCCCAGTTTCTGCCATACTGTATTCCAATTTTCCCAGCAGTTTTTGTCAAATAGTGAGTCCTTATCTCAAAAACTGGAGTCTTTGGGCTTATCAAAAAGTATATTACTAAAATCATTGATTACTGAATCTTTTGTACCCAATCTATTCCATTGATCCACTACTCTATTCCTTAGCCAGAACCAAGCAGTTTTGATGACTGCTGCTTTATAATACAGATTAAAATCTGGTACAAATAGGCCACCTTCCCTAGCATTTCTTTTCATTAATTGTCTTGATATTATGGACCTTTTGTTCTTCCAAATGAATTTTGTTACTATTTTTTCTAGATCATGCATAAAGGATTGTGTCTGAACCCTGGTCACAAAATTGACAGTGAATCACTAGCATCATTCTGAATGTCCCTGTAATATAAAAACAATATTACAGAGCAAATAGATCCAGAAAAACACTCTTGCTACTCAGCTTATGTAAGATCCTAATAAAGGCCTTATGTCACTTTTCAACTTTCCAGTTTAGATGAGTTATAAAGTTCTTGGAGGTGATCCAGAGGATAGCAAGGAAGATGAATCTGATGTCTTGAAAATAGACTCTCGGGGGGGGGGGG
>JAQQSU010005767.1:0-13710 GCA_028627135.1 Pseudochirops cupreus | reverse complement strand
ACGGCTTCCAGCGTCTGACCATTACATCAGTTACCTATTCAGTTACCAGAGAGGGAAGCACCAACATCTGGATTTTTCACAGCCGGGGGGCTCAATGGCTGCCCAGAGTCTCATCTGGCCAAATCACGCAACTCTTCTCAAAGCGAGCCCCAAACCAAAACCTCACATCAGGGCATATATATAACCTTCTCCTGGCTCAGAGAATGTCACAGCCCTCTTGACCAACTGCCCAATCACAAAGCTACAAGGCACGGGCATTCCTGGAAAACAAGCCTGGCGCCACAGGCTCCATGTGACCACATTCAGCCTATTAGGGAACAGAGTATACTTTTAAATATACAAGGGTCCTCAGAGTCACGTAGCCACTTTAGCAAAGGGCGTAGGGGCAGGGAAGATCTTCAGATTCCCATAACAGCAAGTCAGCCAGTCAGTCAATAATAATAATGACAGGAAGTATTCTGCTAAGCTCTTCTGTGGGACACACACATTGTAAATAAAGAAATAACCCAACAACAAAGACATAAGGAGATTTATAGAACAGTTCTTGACAAAGATTTAATTAGCTGTGTCAGACACTTTAACAGGGAAGCCTAAGAATTTTTTTGGGTGGGTGAGGGGCAAGACAATATTATGACATGTTGCCAAGAAAAAAAAAATCACATTTTCTTATAATATGCTACTATAGAACTTAATTATAAAACCTGTCAGTAATTCCATAGTTCACTAATGAAAGCAATTATTAGATGTGAATAGAACAAGAAACCATTTTACCTCTAAGCTGATATTAGTTTAAAAAATTCCTTAAGCTTATTATAATTTTATGTGAGGCATATTTATCTCTAAAAAGAAGGCTAACCTATAATGCTCAGTAATTATACAGATTCCTAAGATTCACTAATGCATCTTATCTGTACCACTGAAAAAGGGCACTCATGTGTCTGGAGAAAGATCTTTTGACTAAAATTTGTAATGGGAGCATATATAAGAAGTTATGGAAAGGTCTTTCTGCCAGAATGTTTTCATAAAGTAATGTTGTTACTGTTATATTTTAATAACAATAAAAATGTCAGAAATATTAAAACAGAGAGAGACAATGGAGTAACTCTCTAGCAAAGCATCTGAAAATGCCATTTTAAGTAATAAAATGCAAAAAAAATGGACTGAATAGACAATGAGATTTTCAAATTCTAACAACGTTTGATTATCCTTAAATTGCTGAAACAATGCTCTTGGATATGGAGTAAATAAGGACTTTGCTAATGTTTATTTGAGAATGCAAAGCATAGAAATTATCTCCCAGTAGGCATCTACATAGATATTTCATATTTCTTCATTTATCTAGTCTCTTGAATCTAAGAATCATTTCAGACCCATATACAGAGTAATCGTCTATGAACCTTGAAGAACATGGGCCAATGTTGGTTAAGTGAACACAATGTTAAAAGAAAGTAGGAATGGTTGCTTGTGAAATTCATGGCTGTGATGAAATATAATAGATTAGATTTGATTTAAAGGTGAATAGTTGTAAACTTCAGAAATATTATTCATCTTTTAATCTATGGTCCTAAGTGTTATATAATGATTATTTGTTCTAAACATCTGCAATTTATGAAGATTTCTCCTCCAACTTTCATGAAAAGTGATCAATGACAAATCATAAAAAAATATATATTTGACTTAATTATTTAATGACAATTCAATTTATATCCCTTCACAATCATCAAGTAAAAGAATTTGATTGAAGGAAAAATCACAAAAAGGAAGCCCTATTTATCCTAAAGACACATATTTTATAGTCTTACACTTGGAATGTTGGTACTTCATTGGATGTGCTTTTTAGATTCTATAATGAGTATATCAATTGCCCTTGACAATTTATTTTATATAGAAACTTAGATAAGATGGGTCTGATATTCATTTTGCTATTTCTGAGTAGACACGAGGCATGAAGTTTACTTTACAAAACAACAGCAACAAAACACAAATGAAAGATATTTTTTTATTGGTAGCCCAAAGTTCTAACTAAATCTGGAGCCTTATAGACTAAGGGTTCACAAGATCATGGGATCATAGACTAGTGTTGAAAAGGAACTTAGAGGCCATCAAGGCCAGTGCCCTATTTGCATAGCTGGTAAGAGTCTGAGGCAGAATTTGAATTCAATTCTTTCTGATTCCAAGTCCAACATATATAACTACAATATACAATGATCATATCAGGGCATTTTTAGGTCACAGATAATTACAAATTGTTATTTAACAAAATGGGAATAAAGTCAATCAGACAATTACTTTGGCTTTGAAAATTAGCTTTAACAACTTGTTGGTATTCTCTGTCTGTCTCTCTTTCTGTCTCTCTCTCTCTCTCTCTCTCTCTCTCTCTCTCACACACACACACACACACACACACACACACACACACACACACATCACAGTCAGACAGAGAAGATGCATATATTGACCAGAGACTGCCAGGGCTGATGCTATAGAAAGGAATATAAACATATACAAACCCTAAGAGAGAATCCTGGGTTGGAAGTACAAACTGAAACTTATAGTGAAAGATCTTGTGAATATAAAGGACAGAGTAATAGAGACATGATACTGTTGTCATCATTCTAATAGACCAGATCCTCTGGTGAGCATTGGAGCTACTCATTTTTAATATTCTTGGCTCTTAGAATAATTAGCAGTGGCGGGTGCACTAGGGTAGGGAAATATCTCCATTGAGTTCCTAGCCAGAGAGACATGAAAGAAAAGCAAAGCAACAAATAAATAATAATACTTTAAAAAAAAAACTGATGGGGAATGACTCTTTCCAGAACATTAAGTGCACCAAGTGGAAAGGAATTCATTTAAAGGGAGACCTCAGCCCAATTTTCTCAATTTATTTGACATTATTCCTTTTTATTTTCTATATCCCAGTCATGCTTAACCCTTTTCAGGATTTTTCATCCACTTTACTATCTCAACTCACATCTGTGGCTCTAAGAAGCTGTAGTATACATAAGGATCCTACTCTGGTAAACTGTCTACAAGCTAAGCCAGGTTGAGGGTAAATTACTTGCCTCAAACCCATTGGTGGGTTAGGGAGCTGTAATGATACTGGGATTTGAAGATCTTCCATGCCCCTTGAACTTGCTGACATAGCAGGAAGGGGTGGAGCAAGAGAAAGCTGGAACCAAACTAGCATCTGTGCTAGGGTGACTGGAAGCAGTGGCAGCGGCAATGGCTGTGGTTGCTGCGTGAACTTCTTTTTTTGAGCCAGCCAGAATCTCTGCTAAGAAATCCTGCTGAGGACTGCCAGGGATGGGAACTGTGGGGGGCCGGAGCTGCTAGGAGCACGCTTCCTGGATGCTGAGTAGTTGTTGTGAGTGAGGAGAGGAGGATCTTTGCCTGAGGTAGTCTGTCCTGTTTTGAAGGCTTAAGAATGTGGGTGTTTACTATTTTAACTACATGTGTCAACTTCATAACTACTGTGTTGGCTTTGACTTTCTGGTTTTGGGACTCTGTTTTCTGGTATTTAAATGAATGTTCTAGCTATGTTTCTCATGTAGAGAGCCTATTACATTTTGTGATTTATAAGTGTATCAGCATACTTACAGTTACTGTAAGCATTGTGAATACTGCATTGTTGATACAGGGCCATATCTGTTCCAAGTGTATGGAGATTATTTGTAGTGGAATGGGTAGATAAAAACAATTTCTTCCAATAGCAGGTGCTGTGGAGTCCTTAGAGTTTGGTCAGACTTTAAAGATGCCAGTGTTATACACTACATCCTGGTCATTTCCAATCATTTTGACTTTTGTCTTGTCATTGGACTTCAATTACTCTGTAACAGAGATTTAAGCTAATGACTTTGCACAACTCTGCCTCACTTGAATCTAATTCACTTCCAAGTCAAGAAATAAGCCCTTAATTTTATTGGAAGGGATGTAGAAAAATTGGGACATTAATTCACTGTTGGTGGAATTGTGAACTGATTCAGTCATTTTGAAGATTAATCTGGAATTATACCTAAAGAATTATTATACAGCCTATACTGTCTGACCCTGTAATGTAACTACTAGATCTATTTCTAAAGGGGATTTGGGGGGGGGGGGCGGGCGGGAAGAAAAGAAAAGAACCTATATGTTCTAAAATGTTTATAGTAGCTCTCTTTGTGGGGGCAAAGAACTGGATATCGCAGATATTTTATCAATTGGAGAATGACTGAACAACTTGTATATGATTGTGATGGAATACTACTGTGTTATAAGAATGATGAGCTCATTGATTTTAGAAAAACATGGAAAGAATTGCACAAAATAACAAAGAACAAAATGAGGAGAACCAAGAGAACATTGTATACAGTAACAGCAGTATTGTTTGAAGCATGACTTTGAGCAATTAAGTTGTTTTGTCTATTATAAATCCCCAAATTAAGTATAAAGGACATATGAATAAAGACATTCTCTGCATCTAGAGAAAGAACTGATGAATAGAAATAAGTATAGGATGATTATATATATATATATGTGTGTGTGTGTGTGTGTGTGTGTGTGTGTGTGTGTGTGTGTGTGTGTGTCTATTTGTATCCAATGATATTATCTATGGTGGGGGGAAGAAAAAAGAAATTTAAATGCCAACCTTATTATATATTCAAAAGGAATAGCAAACTATATATAACAGATTTTCAGTTTAATGTGTAATCATCTTTTTATGTTATGGAAATATGTGTTTTATTCCATAAATTAAAAATGAAATAAAATAAATGAAAGGAGAAACAATAAAAACATGCTAGCCAAATTGATCTCAGCATTCCTTTCTCCTATCCCTGTGAGGAATGATTGCTTACATAACTGAAATACACATCCTTCCTATCCTTAGTTGTCTTTAATACTTAATTCAACTTTTACCTTCTCCTAGTGTTCCTATTTGTTAGTGTTCACTCTTTTCAAATATGAAGTACAAAACAAAACAAAAGAAAACAAAAAACAAATATGAAGTACATATTTCATAGTTTCATAGATTTAGCCCTGGGGAAAAATAGCATAGTTCATCTTGTCTAACCTCCTAATTGAATAGATGCTAAAAGGTAAGACACTCCTAGGGCTCACTTACTAAACACACACTGGCACTGAAAGATCTCAGTCCCAGGAGGTTAGCTGCTACTACTTTTAGGGTTCTATTGATGACCCTCTGGATAGCTAATCTTCTAAATACTCCTAAATCATCCAGTATGTTTCCTCTTGACCTCTGGTTCATAGATTCAGGTAATTCTTCAACAAAGGCAATTATTTACTCAAATGGCATAGGGATAGCAAGAACCATAGATACAGAGTATTTCCCTTAACACTGGGAGCATATTCTCTGAGAGTCTTGGAGGAGAATTTGTGTCTATGAACTTAAAAGCACAGTGAAAGTGAGTCACAAATATAGGAGACATACATAGACAAGGCAAATTGCAACTCTGAAACTATAGGGTTTTAATGTCCTTTCTCTCATTGAAATATCCTTGTAAAATTGACTATGGAGTTTAATGTTGAATATGGACAAGTTGTTTTGTTGAAGTTTAGGGGTGCTGGGACTCCTAAATAGTGACATAGGTCCTACTTGAATAAATTTGACTCAAACTTTCTTTCAGCCAAAGGAAAACAAGGTTTGTTAAAGGCATAACATGCTGGCCAGACTCTTAAGGAATCTGAACATTTGTAACACTACTATAAGTGGGCCAAGTTGAATTTGAACACCTTACTGGAAATAAGATAGATCTTGCATACAGAAAGACTATGGGAGGGATCTTGGGTTGGCCAAGTAGTCGGGGTGATAAAAGGAGTCTAGGGAGAATCTTGATGAGAGTGGCCAGTAGGCTGGGAGGTCTGGGGCCTGGAACCTGAGAGAAGGGGAGTTTTGATAGGATCCAGCATGGGAAGCATCTGAAGGCTATCTGGAGATAGAAGGCAATGAAGGGCTACGCTAGGTTAAGGGTAACATAATTGGGCATAGAGATAATAAAAGGCTTATAGCTTCAGTGGAATGCTAGATCTTGTGGGAAGATTCAAAGAGAGCTCAAGGCACTTTCCAGAGCCTGTACCCCATAAATTCCACTGGTCTGGTCCTTTGCAGGGCAAAGTGTTTGCATAGGACTGGAGGACCAAGTCTCACCTGTATGGGTTGATCTGCCATAGGTTAGGTCAACAGGTCAGTGTCTCTACTGGCTCCTGATCAGGTTCAGCTATGGTCATCAGGAAGCTGCAGCCAAGCTGGATTTGGAAGGTTATTTGGCTGTTGAGGCTGCATCAATTCCGGCAGATGGATCAGTTCACTGGCATTACTTTGGTAGTTAAAGTCTTTTCTAGCTTTAGTCACTGGCTTATTTGGATTGAACTGCACTCTTCATATCTAGAGAATTTCTCTGCTCTATTCTGCTGGAGTACAATAGAATTCTTTTATCTAGGGCAATGACAATATTTTAGAATTGGCAGAAGCTAGAGTGTGCTGGAGCATGAACATTTAAATTTCCAATATGAACATTTACAACCTGAAAATCATCAATTACCACAAATTAAGGGTTCATTTTTTTTTCTTGATTGTCAAAAACTCAAAGTGATGGTGAACATATTAATTACGCAGATTAAATTTATGTGTCTATCATGCATGCTTTTTTTTTTTAAGCGAGTTGTTAAACATTTGTCACAAACTCCTGGACAGAGCTCACTAAGAATCTTGGCATCAAAGTTGTTTGCCACATCTAGTCAAGAGATGAGAAAAATCTGGCTTCTCCCTTCCAACAAATACTTGCTGGGACAACAGCCTTGTCCCTTGGTAAACCATTCTATTTTGCTTTAGTATTATCTGTTTCAGTTCAGTAATTTCCACTTCCCAAACTCCTTTGGGAATTGCTTGTAGCTGAATAACTGGAGCAAAAGTTATGAATGATGTCTGTATCCTAAAGGCAAATTCATTGTCCTACTCTTTTTTCATTTAATGCAGTGGTTCAAAACCCAGTTCCTTTCTAGAGTGAGAGAATACCTGTCTTTAATAGCCAATTAAAGCCTAAACAAGGCTTTCCTTTTTATATTCCTAGGTGTCTTTCAGCTTCAGCTTTTGCCCAATAAAGTGTCACTGGAACAACAACATTTCTATCAGCTGGAAGGTATAGCTTTTAAATAAGCCTATAGGATAGCAAATTACAACATTTGGGACCTGATCTTACACAAGGACCTTTACATCAAATCCAGGGCTTCCCTGCCATCCCTATCCACATCACTGAGTAGGTACAGGCTCTGGGAACTACCTTGAACTCTCTTTGAATCTTCCCATTTGACTAGGCATTTGCCTGAGGACATAAGCCTTTCATTATAGCTGGGTTCCAATCTTTTACTCTTACTAACCAGCCCTTCTTTGTCCAGCTACTTCCCATCCTTGATCCTCCCAAAATATCTACGCCCAAATCTGTTACCCTTAAACTAGCCTAGTCCTCCATTATGTGTCATCTTCAGGTAGCCTCCAGCTACTTCCTACCCTTAATCTCTCATTACTAGAGTCTGACCTCATTTTACTCCTCCTGAAGATCCCCCCCCCACCCGAAACTCCTCCTCTAGACCACTCCTGGATTCCTCCCACAACCTTTCTGTATGTAAGACCACACCTTGCCTCCTTGAGGAAGGCCAAGCATTACCTAGTACAGACTCACTCTGTGTCAGATTATTCTGGCCAGTTTATCAAATACAAGCATCACATATACCGAGGCTCCTTAAGAATCTACCCACTGTGGCAAACCTTTAATAAACTTTGCTTTTCTTTGGCCAAGAGAAGACTTGAGTTGAATTCATTTGGCAGAACCTGGAGTGTTGATATTGTTGACGTGTTTCAAAGGTTTGGTTGAAGGGGACAAATAGTAATATAAAATTTCAGCATTTGTTCGTTATTCCCCTAAGGCTAGCTTTACTACTTGTACAAGGAGTGCAGGACTAGAGTCCTGACTGACAAACAAAAGAATGAGAGAGCTTAAGTACATTTTAGGATCATCCCAATTAGGGGTGCCTGATTTACACAAATTTATGATCCCTATAATGGTTTAATCATTGTAAGAGAAAGGAATTTTCTTAACTGAATAAATGGTAAATATGATAAAACAAGAGAGATGATAAAGTGTCAGTTGAAATTATGGTTCAGAATATCTATGTTTTCTTTACCATCAACAATCCATAACCTGGTATATGCCCAGAAAATCTTAAGATAAGAAAAAGTCCCATTACTCAAGTTAATGCCTTGAGTTGAGGGTCTCCTCCTTAAGGGCCATAAAGTAGGCTTTGTTAACATAAGGAGAGGTATTCTCAGAGACAAAGCTGGGTCTGTTTGGAATTTATCGTCTCTGGATGCCTGTGTTAAATCCTACTCCCAGCCTTATCTGGTCTCTGGAGTGGCTGAGATAGAAATAGAGTCTTTTTAAAACGAGGCATAGCAATTTGTTTGATTAATTCAGACTTTAGCCAAAATATGATACTTAATGATTATCAGTATTTTGGGGTCTTGAGCACCCCTAAGCCTTAAACCTCAACATTTATGGTTCCCTGACCTCAATATCACCCCTGTATTTACCTATTTGCACATTCTATTCTTCCAATGGTGTGTAAGCTCCTGTAGGAAAGGACTGTTTTTCATACTTCTTTTTTTCTATCTCCAAGTGCCAAGAATGGTGTTTAGGATATTTTCTTATCTATGGTATGACAACAGTAAATGCTTCTCAAATGAATTAGTGCATTAATGGACACCAACAACTTTGGAAGCAGCATGTCACAAGGGTAAATCTACTGGCTCTAGAGCAGTAGTTTTCAACCTTCCTAATGCTGTGACTCTTTAATACTTGTATGTGGGTGTTATCTGCTTGTGGGTGGATCCGTCTGGAGACAGATAGAGGAGTGGATAATTTGTTCCTAAGATCATGGGAAATATGTGTTTCATATGGTCTTAGGCAACCCTGTTGGCCCCCCAAAGGGGTCGTGACCCACAGGTTGAGAACTGCTGCTCTAGAATGAGAGGATCTGGATTCAAAGAGGGCAAAACAAAGAGAGAAAAGTCTATAGAAATACCAAAATAAAGCAAAAAATGTCTCTAAGGTTGCTGTATCTATTTATTTTTCAAATGTAGAATACAAGGATGTCATTATCTCTCCTTGATTCCCTATGGTAGCTTTATGCTTAGAAGAGTCCTTTCCTCTATTTGTACTTCTACTTGAGTTTGTATGGGTCACAGAGTCAGATTTCACTGAAAATGACTGAACAACAAAGTTTTTGAGACTCATAGTAAGCCAAGAAAAGTTAACTATCTGCCCCTAGGAAATTTTTGTTTTTTTTTTTTTTTTGTTTACTTCAGCTTCTATATATTTTTGTTGCTGTTCAGTTATGTCTCCTCTTTGTGACCCCATTTGAGGTTTTCTTGGCAAAGATGCAAGAGTGGTTTGTTTTTTCTTTCTCCAGCTCGTTTTACAGATAAAGAACTGAGGCAAACAAGGTTAAATGACTTCCCTAGGGTCACACAGCTAGTCAAATGTCTGAGGCCATATTTGAACTCATGAAGATGAATCTTCCTTACTCCAGGCATTCCATCCACTGTGTCACCCAGCTGCCCAACCATACATATTAATAGCATCTCAAATACTCTAAATTTCCCATTTTGCAATCTGTGCAAGTCCCAAGATTTATATTTCCACTCTGCCTTAGCCACACATGGATTGGGTAATGTCTTTGATCATGCTACTCCCCAAAGTGAGAGTTCCATTGTCATGAATTCTGAAATTATCCACTTATAGTCTTTCATCATTCTACTTCTTTGCTTTAGGACCTCTAAACCTATTCTGTGTCTCACCATGACTTCCTTTCCTATACTCCTCAATTCTTTCACTACTATACTGGCCATGCTCTTCTCTCTTTTCCATCAAAAGCACTTGGTGAATCAATTCGAATCTATCCTGTGCTCTAAATCCCTTGCCCCACATTCCTATGTCTAGTCACACAGTCTGTCCTCAAAGAGCTTACATTCCTATCAGAGACTATCAAGATAAAAATCTATGATAAAAAGGAACTGAGACATGCAGATCCTAGTATGACCAATTTATTAGTATGGTTAGAAAACACCAATGAATTAGATCCAAGATGAGGAGGAAGAAGAAAAGGAGGAGGAGGAGGAGAAATAATAGCAACATTTCTGTTTGAATTGGCAGATTGGGTCACCATAATGTAGCTACTACTCCTCTCAGTCTCTGAAACTTTTTTCTTCCTTTTTTTTCCTTTTCTCTTAAGGACCAGTCATAACCCCAAATCACTCTGGCTCTCCAAATCACTCTTGCTCACACTGATTGGCCAATAACAGGTCCTAGGCCAAGATGTACTTGGTCATTGTTTGGGCACAGATTAGGTCAGAATGATCTAATTATTAAAATAATGAAAAATAAAGAAGGGTGTTAATTTTCAATTTCACAAGATAGAGCTAAAAATAATACTGAAATAATGACACTTTTAAACATAAATGAAGTTAGTCAATTAAAACAATGCATTTGATAGAATTATTCTTAATACAATTAAAACAAATGCCATAATGAATTTTTCTAACATATAGTAGATTGGAACTTGAGCCTCTAATACTCATTACCTGACAGGGCAATGTCCCTGTACAGCTCCAACGATGATAATAAACTTTTGTATGGATAATTGAGGAATCTATGGTTAATAACTTTCTTCTCAGGTATTTGCTACTACTTGTTGTCTGCCGGTCTATTTCTAGACTACTAAGGGGGAAAAATAAAATAAAAATAAAGCCCAACAAAGCAAAAATATCCTCTTTTCCACATCTTACCTTCTCCATCCCAAACGCAAATAATAAATAAATCTGAAAACATTCATTAGATATTTTCAAGGCTCTGGGGACACAAATTTGAAGAATGAAACAATCCCTACTATGAAGGAACTTCCACTATAACTTTGCATACTATCTGTTTCTTGGAAAAGGATTGGGTTAAGAAAGTATCCACACGTTAGCTTTGTATTCTGAAGAATGGCAGTCTTCAAAAGAAAATTGCCGAGTTGAACTCAATGGAAAGAATGTCTTTTTTAAAAATTTCATCTCAACTCACTTTTCTGTTTGTTTTGTCTTTGATTTTTTTTTACACTTGAGATGTTGTAATATCAACTTCTAAATATAAATTACTTAACTTATTCTCTTAAGTGCAATTAAAGCAGCTAGGACATTTTTCAATGAATCATTATCTAAAAACCAAAAAAAAGCATTAACAATCTCACCGTATTCATTGTGCTGAAACTAGGGTTCTAAATGGCAGTTTCTCTGAATGCTAGACATGAATTTTAAGCCTATCTGTTATTTGAAAGAATCAATAAAGAATATATTCAACAACAAAATATCTTTTCTTTTTAAAAATCATTTTATGACTAAGTTATTAAGCAATAGGTATAGTTAAGACTATGGAATATTTGAGAAAGTAATTTTTTTGGGGGGAAACATTTGGACAATTTTGTAATCCAAGTATTGATGAATCATGCATAGAAGAAATATCCTAATTCACTGGATTCTCAGGGCTGGGAACTTCTGCCTCTATCTTCCAATTTCTCTCCTTCCAATCATTCATACGCTAACTCCTGGTGGAAAGGGAAAAGCTATAGAATTCACAAATCATAATAATGCATAACAAACTCACAAGTATTTCTCTTCACATTGTACACTACTTCACTTAGTGATATCATCATCTTACATGGATTTAATAACCATCTCTAAGTCAATAAAACTAAAACCCTAAATGATATAATATTTCAGATGTAAAGGTTGAAAAATTATAATGTTAATAAGAACACATTTATATAGAGCAATGATTCTTAATCTTGGATTCATGGATGATCCTAAGAGATCTATGGATAGATTTTATAGGAACTCTGTGCACTTGGATGGGAGAAAAAAAAAGTACAAACAGAGTTTCACTAATCTCGAACTGAAATTCATCATTTACATCAATTGTTTGAAAATTTTGTTCTGAAAAATGGTCCATACCTTTAATCAGATTGTCAAAATGATCCAAGAAACATCAAAAAGTTTGAGGACCTCTGATGCAGTGGTTTAACCTTTAGAAAATTATATTTTTTTAACATAATCACCCTGTGAAGAACTTGGTGCAAGCCATATCATGACGATTTTACAGATAAAGAAACTGAAACTCTGAGAGTTTAAGAGATTTGCCCAGGGTATGTAGGGGCATCCATACTGGCATACTCAGGATGGCTGTTACCATAGTTTCTTACATCTGCTTTACTAGGAAAGATAGCTGTTTAAGTGGTCAACAATCTTTTTAAAATTACATTCACTAGTTCATGGGAAAAGTTATCACTCTGAACTTCAGAGAAAATATAAACAGAAAATATAAGCAGAGAAGTAAAGACCAACAGACAGGGCTCTGACTGCTTGAATCGACTATACACATTACGTACATCCCTAGATTGAGAGTCTTTACATCTGAGCAGTTGGGGAGCTTTGAACATATAGCCACTCAGAATATTGACCAGGGAATCACAAGATCCTTCTCATAAGCAATCCCCCAAAGCAAAATACCAACTCAGAATGTATATACAATTCTCAGAGCCAGAAGGCATCACAACCCTCATGACTCAGTGCCTAATTAGAAATTAGCAAAAGTTTGAAAGCCTTCCTACAAGCAAACATCCCTTAAGCAAACTTCTCTTAATGGGCTCCAAGTGAGGCCTATTAATGGGCAGGGAAGATCTTATTATCTCATTAACATTACAGGGTAACACAGTAAGAATCTGAGATAAGATTTGAAGTCATTCCTGAATCAAAGTCCAGTAATCTATCAAATATATCATGCTGCCTCTCATTATAAAGAATTTTCTGATACCAGAGTGTATGATTCAGAATATAACAAGCCTCACATACCCACATGCCTACCCAAGCATATAAGCTCCTACTATTTCTTACAGTCTAAAGGAAATTTGAGAATTTTAATCTCTTCTCTGAGCTTGAGTCCCATATTATAAACAGCCTACTGAATATCTCTACTTTGTCTCCCATGGCCGTGTCAAAATTAATATGTTCAGAACAGAAATTATCTTCTGCTATACCCCAAACCTTTGTTATTTTTAAACTTCTTAGTTTTCTAACCTCAGAGTCATCTTTAACTTTCTCTCCCACATTCCTTTATCACTTGCCAAATGAAGCAATTTTAGCTTTACAGCATTTTTTTAAAACATTGATCTCTTTATTTCTATTCAAATGGCACCAGTTCAATCCCTCATGCTTTTTAACCTAAGTCATAATAGCATAACTATATAGCTTCAAGGGACTGACCATAAACAGCAGCTAGTTTGGCTTCCCTATTTTATAGATGAGAAAACAGAGAATAAAGACAGTGGCCATATCTTACTGACAGTGTCAAATTGATCATTTGAACCCAGGTTTCCTGCCACCAAACCAGGGGAACTCGCTACTGTTGATTGTTTAATACCCACTGTGAGAATGAAATTGGCAAATACTACAAATTAGGAAATGATTTATTGCTTTTTTTATTATATTTTTTTTAATAATAAATTTATTTTATTAAATTTTTTTTGAGTTACATATTTTCTCCCCGTCTTTCCCCCACCAACCACCCCAAAACAGCCATCCCAGTGTTTCCCCCCTCCCCCAGTCTATTCTCTCCTATGTCACTT
>JAQQSU010005766.1:0-13710 GCA_028627135.1 Pseudochirops cupreus | reverse complement strand
GGGTCAAAGGGTATGGAATTATTTATAGCCCTTTGGGCATAGTTCCAGATTGCTGTCCAGAATGGTTGAATCAGTTCACAACTCCACCAACAATACATTAGTGTTCCAATTTTTCCACATCCTCTCCAGCATTTGTCATTTTCCTATTTTGCCATCTTAAGTAATCTGATTGGTGAGATGTGGTACCTCAGAGTTGTTTTGATTTGCATTTCTCAAATCAATAGTGATTTAGAGCATTTTTTCATATGCTTAAAGATATCTTTAATGTCTACCTCTGAAAATTGCCTGTTTATATCCTATGGCCATTTATCAATTGGGGAATGACTTGTATTCTTATAGATTTGACTCAGTGTCCTGTATATTTTAGAAATGAGGCCTTTATCAGAGACACTGGTTATAAAAATTCTTTACCAATTTCCCACTTCCCTCTTAATCTTGGTTACATTTGCTTTGTTTGTACAGAAACTTTTCAATTTAATGTAATCAAGATTATCCATTTTGCATTTTAGAATGCTCTCTAACTCTTCTTTGGTCATAAAGTCTTCCCTACTTCCCAATCTGACAGGCAAACTATTCCTTGCTTCCCCAGACTACTTACAGTATCAGCCTTTATACCTAGATCGTGCACCCATTTAGACTTGATTTTGGTGCATGATGTTAGATGATGGTCTCTGCCCAGTTTCTGCTATACTATATTCTAGTTTTCCCAGCAGTTTTTGTCAAATATTGAGTTCTTATCCCCAAAACTGGAGTCTTTGGGTTTATCAAACAGTATATTACTGTAATCATTGACTACTGAGTCTTTTGTACCCAATCTATTCCATTGATCCACTATTCTATTCCTCAGCCAGTACCAAGTCGTTTTGATGACTGCTGCTTTATAATACAGATTAAAATCTGGTATGGGTAGTCCATCTTCCCTAGTATTTCTTTTCATTAATTGGCTTGATATTCTGGACCTTTTGTTCTTCCAAATGAATTCTGTCACTATTTTTTCTAGCTCTGTAAAGTAATTTTTGGTAGATTGACTGGTATAGCACTAAATATGAAATTTAATTTAGGTAAAATTGTAATTTTTATTATATTACCTTGACTCAGCCATGAACAATTGGTGCTTTTCCATTTAGGTAGATCTGATTTTATTTGTATGAAAAATGTTTTGTAGTTGTGTTCATATAGGTCCTGGGTTTGTTTTGGCAGGTAGATTCCCAAATATTTTATAATGTCTATAGTAACTTTAAGTGGGGTTTCTCTTACTATCTCTTTCTGTTGGACCTCATTAGAAATATATAGGAATGCTGAGGATTTATGTGGGTTTATTTTATATCCTGCAACTTTGCTACATTTATTTGTTGTCTCAAGAAGTTTTTTTTACTTGATTCTCTAGGATTCTCCAGGTATATCATCATATCATCTGCAAAGAGTGATAGCTTAATCTCTTCTTTGCCTAATTTGATTCCTTTGATTTCTTTTTCTTCTCTAATTGCTACTGCTAACATTTCTAGTACCAGATTGAATAAGAGCGGTGATGGTGGACATCCTTGTTTCACCCCTGATCTTATTGAAAATACTTCTAGTTTATTCCCATTACATATAATACTTGCTGATGGCTTTAAATAGATGCTACCTATTATTCTAAGGAAAACTCCATCTATTCCTATACTTTCTAGTGTTTTTGATAGAAATGGATGTGGCATTTTGTCAAAAGCTTTTTCTGCATCTATAGAGATAATCATATGATTTCTGCTAGTTTTATTGTTGATACGATCAATGATACTGATGATTTTCCTAAAATTGAACCATCCTTGCATTCCTGGAATAAATCTTACCTGATCAAAATGTATTATTCTTGTGATAAATTGCTGCAGTCTTTTTGCTAATATTTTATTTAAAATTTTTGCATCTATATTCATGAGAGAGATTGGTCTATAATTTTCTTTCTCTGTTTTGTCTCTCCCTGATTTAGGTATCAGTACTATATTTGTAACATAAAAAGAATTTCGTAGGACTCCTTCTTCACCAATTTTCCCAAATAATTTGTAGAGTATTGGGATCAATTGATATTTAAATGTTTGATAGAATCCACTAGTAAATCCGTCTGGCCCTGGGGATTTTTTCCTAGGGAGTTATCTGATGGCTTGTTCAATTTCTTTTTCTGAGATGGGGTTATTTAAATAATTTACTTCCTCTTCAGTTAATCTGTGCAACTTATATTTTTGTAAATATTCATCCATTTCACTAAGATTGTCAAATTTATGTGCATACAACTGGGCAAAATAATTCCTAATTATTGTTTCAATTTCCTCTTCATTGGAGGTACATTCACTCTTTTCATTTTTGATACTCAAAATTTGGTTTTCTTCTTTCTTTTTTTTTTTTATCATATTGACTGAAGGTCTATCAATTTTATTGTTTTTCCCCCCCATAAAACTAGCTCTTAGTTTTATTTATTATTTCAACAATTTTATGATAGTTTTTTGAAAGATGATTTCTAGGCTCTTTTTTGATCATGGATTTTAAGTAGACTAATAATTTTCAAAGTATCTTTCCTAGATCTATTTTCCAGGTCAGCTGTTTTTCCCCTGAGATATTTTACATTGTCTTCTATTTTTTCATTCTTTTGGATCTGTTTTATAATATCTTGATTTCTCATAAATTCATTAGTTTTCATTTGCTCCATTATAATTTTGAAGGAATTATTTTCATTAGTGAGCTTTTGGAATTCCTTTTCCATTTGGCCAATTCTGGTTTTTAAGGCATTCTTCTCCTTATCACTTTTTTTGGATCTCTTTTGCCATTTGAGTTAGCTAGCCTATTTTTTATGGTGTTATTTTCTTCGGTATTTTTGGGGATCTCCTTTAGCAAGTTGTTGACTTGTTTTTCATGATTTTCTTGCATCGTTCTTGTTTCTCTTCCCATTTTTTCCTCTACTTTTCTTACTTGATTTTCAAAATCTTTTTTGAGCTCCTCCATGGCCTGTGACTAAATTGTATTTTTCCCGAGGATTTTGATGCAGGAATTTTGACTTTGTTGTCATCTTCTGGTTCTATGTTTTGATCTTCTTTGTCACCAAAGAAAGATTCTATAGTCTTATTTCTTGTTCTCTGTTTGCTCATTTTCGCAGCCAATTACTTGACTTTTGAGCTCTTTGCCACAGTGGTAATCTGCTTCCAGAGTGGACAGTGCTGTGCCCCAAATTTCCATTGTTTTGCATAGCTGTTGTCAGAGCTACTTCTAGGTATCTGCCTCAGAACTGTGAGGAGGACTTCCTCTCCATAGCCACCACAAGCTCTGCCAGGCAGAGTCCTCCTCACCCCAGGACTGCCACCCAAGACTGTGACCCAGAGCCAAGCAGGGCAAAGCAAGAGAATCCTGCCTCAGTGCTAGCAAAGAGATTCCTGCAACTCCCTCTGATCAGCTGCTCGGTCCCCATACCATCTGTGGATCTGAAGCCCCAGAAGCAGCCTCTGCTGCTGCTGCAGCCCCTGCCACCTCTGCCACCCCAGGGGCTGGACACTACTCTTCTCTCACCCAGGTCCAACAGAGATTCCTCACTGGCTTTTCCTTTCTCTTTGGCATTTGTGGGTTGAGAGGTCTGGAAACCACCACAGCTGCCAGTGATTCAGTCCCTTGAGGTCTGCTCTGTCCAGATCTCTGCCGCTGGTCTATGCCAGCATGGCCCATGTGGAACTGTACTGTGCTCCCAGCTTGGTATGATAGACCCTTCCTTTTAACTTAGCAGGCTGTCTTCAGCTGGAGATATATTTCCCTCTCATTTCATGGGTTCTGTAGCTCTAAAATTGGTTCAGAGTCATTTTAAAAAAGTTTTTCAGATGATTGGTGGATGAGCTCAACAAGTTCCTGCTTTGACTGCACCATCTTGGCTATGCCCCATGAGTGTCTAGCATAGTGTCTTAATCAAGGTTTTCTTGATAGACTGATTCAGAATAATGTCAGGAGATATAAAACTCAGAACAAGTTGAGTTAAGCAAGACCACATGTTGAACATTATGTGCAGTGCAGGAGCCATATTTAAAGGAAGATATTTTTAAGCTCAAAAGCAGCCCTTAGCCTGGAACATCCATTAGGATGCAATCAAGGGCTTTGAGTTTAAGCTTAATCTCATTTTATTTTTGACAGGGTTACTAAAGTAGGAGGACAAGAGAATGGGGTGTGGAATGATAAGCATTTATTAAGCACCTCCTACACATGAGGCATGGGCTAAGTACTTTATAAATATTATATCATTGGATCCTCACAACTACCCTGAGAGATGGGTACTGTTGTGCATTATATATGTGAAAATGGGGAAAATACCCCATTTTACAGCTGAGTAAGCTGAGGCAGACAGACAAAGGTCAAGTAACTTGCCAATGGTCACACAGCCAGTCAGTGTGAGGCAGGATTCCTGAGACAGGGTTCAAGCCCAGGTCTTCCTGATACCACATTCATCACTCTATCCACTGTACCATATAGCACAGATACTGTAGGTATCATCGACCTAGAACAGGGATAGGGAACCTGTGGCCTCCAGGCCACATGTAGTGCCCTGGTCCTTGGCCTTCACTGAAGTTGGGATTCAGCCCAAGTTGAGGCCCTAGAGGGCCACATGTGGCTTTGAGGTCACAGGTTCCCCACCCCTGATCTAGACTTTTAGCAAAGCATCTGATAAAGGATTTCAGGGAAGGGAAGGGAAAGCTGCTTCCTGTGTGCCAGGCACTGTGCTGAGCACTTTACAAGGATTATCTCATCTGATCCTTAGAACAGCCCTGTGACATAGGTACTGGTATTATTGTCCTCATTTCACAGTTGAGGAAACTGACAGAAATTAGGTGACTTGTATCTGAGGCCAGGTCTTCCTGACTCCAGGCCCAGCACTCTATAATACCTCTAATAGCTAACGTGCCCCCAAGCTACCCTTCACATTCTTGTGGAGCAGAGGGAGATGTGTATTAGGCCATCACGTAATTGGGTGTGTTTGGAAGTAATAGAAGGACTTGATTCAGAAAGTAATCAGTCGTTAATGAGTTAATGGTTTGATGACGGCTTAGCTTCAGCAGGAAGTCTGCAGTGCTGCGCCTCAGGGATCTTTGCTTAGCCCTGCGCTGCTTAGTATTTTTTTTTCTAGTGACTTGGATAAAGATCTAGGTGGCATGTTTATCAAATTTGCATATTATACAAAACTGAAAATGATTGTTAACATAATTTATAGTAGAACTGAGATCCAGAAAGATCTCTACACACTGGAGGGTTAGGTGGGATAGGAGATGATATTTCACAGGGATAAGTGTAAAGTCGTTCAAGTCTCGGGATAGAATTCCAGTATACTCGCCACTGAAGCAAGCATTACTCTAGAGTTTTAAAAAATCACCATCACAAGTTTAGGATAAGAAAGATATACTTGGACAACAATTTGTCTGAAAATGATCTGGGCATTTTAGTGGACTGCAAGTTCAATATGAGTCAGTTGTCTAATGCAGCAGGGGAAAAAAATGTGGCAAAATGAGTATTAAAATAGATTGCTTCGGGGTGGCCCTGGAGTCAGGAGGACCTGAGTTCAAATGTGACCACAAACACTTGACACGCTAGCCACGTGACCTTGGGTAAGTCACTTAACCCCAATTGCCCTGCCCTCCCCCCCCAAAATAGATGGCTTCTAAGGCCTCCTCCAACATCTTTGATCCATGATCTCTCATTTTTGGTCGTATTAAAAGAAGAATAACTCCCAGGAATACTCTGTGACTCCTCTTTGGTTAGACCTCATTGGTAGTACTGTGTTCATTCCTGGGCACCACAGATTAGTGAGGATACTAATAACGATGGCAAAGGGCCCTTAGTCTTTATCAAGGGTCAGCCAACTTTTCTGTGAAGGGTCAAATCATAAATATTTTAGACTTTGCTGGCCAAGAGGCAAAACCAAGGAATTATGTAAATATTTATGTAACAAGTGAGAACAGAAATTTCCACAAATTTTTGTTGATGAAATTCAAAATATATTAATAACTGAGTACAATTGTTTTGTGATATAGGTCTACCCATGGGAAAAATGGAATTCCTTTTGGGGAGGACATTCCACTTAGTTGGGTTTATCAATAGCATGAAGAAATTTGTTTGGCTATAAATATAATAAATAATAAAACTTATTTAAAAATGTAAAAACATTCTTAGGTCATGGGCCGTACAAAAACAGGCAACAGGAGAGTTTGGTCACCAGGCTGTGGTTTGCCAAGTCCTGGTCATATCTATGGTCATCAACTGAAGGAAAAAGCCACACTTACCCTGCAGAAGATCAGCCCCTCAGGAGACATGAAGACCAAATTTTTGTGTCTAAGCCCTGTTCAACTATTTGAAAGGCCGTCACGTGGAAGAAGGATTCTACTTGCCCTGTTTGACCCCCAGCAGTCAGAGCCAGGAGGAACAGGTGAAAATTGAAAAGTAACAAATTTAGACTTGTCAGGTAAGACTTCCTGATAATTTGATCTGTTCAATAGTGGAATGGGCTATTTCAAGATGTAGTGGCCCCACCTTCTTGGAAATCTCCCCTTGTATAATGGTGATAGGAATGGGAATTCAAAGATCTTCCCTGCCCCCTAATGGGCCAAATGTAGTGAGGTGGAGCCTGTGGTGGGAGAGAGAGGACACACCCAGGGAGATAGTTAGGCTTGTGAGCGTTGGTTTGTGGAAAGGCTAAAGGCTGGTGTGGCTCTCTGCTGCATTGTGGTATAGTAACTTCTATGCTACTATGACGGATTTGACTTTCTGGTTTGGGGATTTGGTTTTTGGATGTCTGAATAAATGTTTTGCTTCTGTATTCTATATGGAGAATCTGTTATATTTTGCAATTAAGAACTATGCTGTTATATTTACAGTCACCATTGGTGTTGTGAATATTGTGTTGGCACTACAATGGCATGATCTGGATTCTGTGGGTGGATTCCTTTTTCAGCCATGAAGTGAACTAGTTTGAACTATAGGCATCTAGGTGGAAGAGTAGAAAGAATGCTGAACTCCAATCTGAATTCAAATCTTACCTCAGACTCTTACTAGCTATATTGGCTCTGGACAAGTCATTTTACCTCTTTTGACCTTGGTTTCCTCATCTGCAAAATGAGGATGATAATAGTACCCATCTTATAGTATTATTGTGAGGATTAAATGAGTTAATGTATGCAAAAGCACTTTAAAGTGCTATTTAAAAGCTAGCAGTTATTACTACTATTACTACTAAGGTGCTTCTCCTTTCAACCCTAAAATTCTGTTATTCTATTGCAAATTATGGCACAGCACCCCTAAGACTCTGGGTTCATACAGACTAAGTCCAATCATGGAGGCTGACCTAGTCTCACCAGGTAATTTTCTTTCTTTGGCTTACTGCTACCATCTGTGGCTGCTTAAGAAAAATATCCAATATCCTCATGCTATAGCTCATGTCTAGGTTTCCCCAAAGTCACCAGTTCACTTTTATAGCCCATAGGGAGGGACAGCTGATTTGCAATCAGGAGGCATATCCAGTCTCTAAAACCCAATAAGGACAGCAGTTATGAGCAGCCTATGAAGAGATTCCTCTAATCATCCTTATATACTGTGATTCTGTTACTATGAGTTAGGAATGTTTCATCTGAAGAAGGCTTAATGGTGACATAATAGCTATATTGAAATATTTGAAGAAATACCACCTTAACTATAGGAAATGACAATTAGGATGATTTCAGAAAAACCTGGAAAGACTTATGTGAATGCATGCAAAGTGAAGTGAGCAGAACCAGAAGAATGTTGTACACAGTAACAGCAAGATTGATGAATGACTTAGCTCTTCTTAGCAATACAATGATCCAAGACAATCCTAAAGGACTTGTGATGAAGCATGCTATCCGCCTCCAGAGAAGGAACTGATACTATATGAATACACACTAAAGCATGCTATTTTTCGCTTTCTTCTTTCTTTCCTCCCTCCTGTCTTTCCTTTCTTCTTCCCTTCTTTCTTTTCTTTCCTTCTTTCTCTCTCTCTTTCTTTCTTCCTTCCTACCTTCCTTCCTCCCTCCCTCCCTCCCTCTTTCCCTCTCTCTCTCTCTCAATTTGAGTCTTCTTAGACAAAATGACTAATATAGAAATGTTTTATGATTGCACATGTATAAACTATATCAGATTGCTTACCATCTCAGGAAGGGGGGAAGGAAAAGAAGGAAGGAGGGATAGAATTGGGGATTCTAAACTTTTTTAAAAAATGGTTTTAGCATGGAAAAGAATTATTAAAAAAAAAAAGAAATATCATCTAAAGAATGATTAGACTTACTTTGTTTGACCTCAGAGGGTAGAAGTAGCAATGGGTGGATTTTTTTTTTTGTTGCTTTTTTGGAGGGGGAAGGCAGGGCAAAAGTGGGCTTAAGTGACTTGCCCAAGGTCACATGGCTGGTTTTTTGCATTAAGTGTCTGAGGTCGGATTTGAACTCAGGTCCTCCTGACTCCAGGGCCAGTGCTCTATTCACTGCACCACCTAGCTGCCCCACTGGGTGGATTTTTCAAGGAGGAACATTTAGGCTTGATATAGGGAAAAAATTCCTAGCAGCTCTAACTATTCAAAAGTAGAACAGATGATTGTAGAAAGTAATGGGGTCCCCTTCATTAGAATATTTCAAGCAAAAATTAGATGACCACGTGTCATGCTTGTTATGGAGGACATTATTATTCAGTATGGGTTGGAGTAGATGGCTTCTGAAATACCTCCCATCTCTGAGATGATATAATTCTGTGTAGCCTCTCTTGAACTTCTATGCATTGCTTCTCATTCCTGGCATAGGCTCAAAGGATGAGTACAAGTGGCTTAAAATCAACTCAGTATCTGCAGATGAAGCAAAACAAGCTTCATGTTAAAGCATTTCATTCCTATCTCTTCCAGCCTTAGGCTTCTCCTCTATCAGGAGGCCTCATCTTTCACTCACTGGTTTCAGCCCATGACTATGTCTTTGACAAAGATGGGTACTGAGGCTGCCACACTCATTCCATTTGACTTAAGACCAGTCAAGAGGTGAGCCTGCTAAATGCATTTTCACCTTCCTTCACCTGCCCTTCCCCCAAAGACACAGTGAAGCCTTCCTATGTGAGAGACCTAAAAAAACTCACCTCTAATAGACAAACTGTTTTCAATTTTTAAGGTGAATTAAGTAGAAAGGTTAGGGTGTGGGGGAGCTAAGAGCAGGACAGTGGTGTTCTCTGCTTTGGGATGCAGTGTTTAAAAGTGATATCTGCATGTGACAAATGAAAATTCCTACCTTTTAACCTTCAGAACCATCGGAGATCCATATCATTAAGGATGATTCAACAAGATGCCTCAATATTCTAAATGATTTGTGGGCCTGGCATTACAAATAAATATTTGTGAAATTCATTTCAAGAGATGTTAACGCTGGTGAAACTCATGTGCCCCCAGAGGGATTATCCACATTTCCATGTCAAATATTTGAAGCAAAGCACTTGTACAGAAACAGTGTTTGTGTGTGTGTGTGTGTGTTTTGATGCCTTTCATTTTCATAAACTAGATTAGTTTCTGAAATTACTTTCACACAGAGAACAGTTTCTATTGAATTCCAGTCAGTGAGCTTCTCAGAGTGTGATGTGAATAAAATATCACTGGGCTATGGGGCTTTTTAAAAACACATATGCATCCCTGTTGTTTAAGGAGAGCAAACCAAGTTTAGATGTTATCTTTAGAGGGCTCATGTGCCCAGATTTGCTGTCTTACAGTGATTGCTAAACAACAATTTCATTTATAGCCTAATAAGGAAGTTCTCTGGCTTTGTCTCCTCCATCTCTCCCCCCTAGCTAACAATGACTTGGGCTCTGTTGTTAAGTGGAAATTTGCTGGCAGGCAGCTGTTTGTGACTGTGAGAGGCTCTCCAACAGTAAAGTTTTATCTGCTTTTTGCAAACACCGATTCTGCCAAAAAATCCACAAAAAAATTTGATCCGAGCAAACATTGTCCTATTGTCCTAGGTCTCTCAACCTCATAAAATTAAAATAGACTTAGTTTTCTTAAGGAAAAAAAAACATGTCAAAAAGGGGTAAGTTTGAGAAAGCTGCTAAGTTAAATATAACTTAAAACAAATGTTATTCCCTATTCACAAGGGCATGGAAACAGATTCTGAATTCCTCTGAGAGAAAGAAGAGAGAGAAGACCCACTTAATGTAGCTTCTTAAATGAACCTGAAACACGTCTGAGTTTTTGTTGCTAAAACAGGCAAGTGTCTCCTGATCTGAAAAGGAGATTCCTCAGCAAATCTGAACTTGACTAATTTTAAAGTTGCTTCTCCTTTACTGCAGGGGTATCATAGCATCACCTCTATGATGTGAGGTGCTGAAAATCCATGGAAGTACACAGATAAGAGGGAGAGGAAGAAGAATAACGCTTGGGATCCTCCAAGAGCTTGTATCTAAGTGGGATAGAGATTCAGTGAAACAAGTGAATACTAAGCTTGACCTTCTCTTTTCTTCAAATCCATCCTTATTTTTTCTGCTTTCTATAAAACCCAAACCAAACCACGAATACAACACACATTGACCAACTGCCAACTATGTGCAAAGCCCTCTTCTAGATACTGGGGAGACAGAAATGTTGCTAGTCATAGGAGGGACATCTGCTGGTGGACAAAAGTTCCCCAATGCTTACCTTTTAGAACACTGGACTCCATTAGACTGTGATCTATAAGATGGACTCTCTTCTGTTCTTGTGGAAGAGTTGAAATCTTGCCTTTCAAAGTATGCAAGTTTGCTGAGGGGTGGAGAACAGTAGCTCCAAGAGAGAGAGTGTCTCAACACCAGGTTAAAAGAGTTAAAGGGATCCAGATTCATAGTTTAGCCTGTATCAAGATAGAAGTTCCAGGTTGGGGAATGAGGAGATAATGCATACTACAGCAGTACAGAGACTGGGTGACTCTTACTCTTACATCCTCTGTTACTTTCACCATCCTCTTGTTCTCTCTAGAGAGATAAAATGTTTTGTTTCGGTTTGCTACTTGCTTTTAAAGAATTTGGTTTAGACAAACTAATGTGTTTGCTTACTGTATTGCTGACTTGTACATGTGACCTTTGGGGTTTAACGTAGTTGAGAGGAAGGCAACTGGAGACAGGTATGTAGGAGGGAAGGTTTAGAGATGTGAGTAAAGCTAGGAGGTATGCACTGTAAAAATATGGGGGCTTATAGCTAAGCTGAAAAGAAATATTATTGATGCAGATTTTATAACTCCCCAAAGAAGAGAAAGTTCCTGTGAATCTGGATCAACCTACACACAGCCTGAGCTTACGGCTATTAGTGTTGGTAAAGGGAAGGGAATGCATCCGATGACTTCAGATCAAATAGAAAGCAGAGAATCCAGATGATAGGTAAAAAGGATCTATAGTCTGGTGGTGGCTGTGCAAAGGAATAGATAAGTATGGATGGGAGAGATGTTGTAAAGATAGAAATGACAAGATTTGACTATAGATTGGTTATATGTGGTAAGTGTGATTGAGGAATTGAGGATGACATAGAAGTTTCAAACCTAGGTTCTTGGCAGTTTTAGAAAAATTGTAGGAGGGGATGGTTTTGGAAAAAAGGTTTTGGGGAAAAGAAAGAGTTCCATCTTGAACATTTTGAATTTGAGATACCTACAGTATATCCAATGTGTGATGTCCAAAAGGTAGTTAGCAGTACAAGCGTGCAGCTCGAGAAAGAGACTAGAACCAAATCTGGCAATCATTTGCATAAAGACGATAGTTGAAGCAATGGGAGCTGATGAGATCATCAAGCAAAATGTTATAGAGCAGTGGTTCTCAACCTTCCTAATGCCGCGACCCTTTAATACAGTTCCTCATGTTGTGGTGACCGCCAACCATAAAATTATTTTTGATGCTACTTCATAATTGTGATTTTGCTACTGTTATAAATCATAATGTAAATAAATTATATGCAGGGTGTATTTTCATTGTTACAAATTGAACACAACCCATAGGTTGAGAACCGCTGTTATAGAGGGAGAAGAGAAGTGGACCCAGGACAGATCCCTCGGGAACACCCATGGTTAGCGAGGATGACCCAGATGGACATTTAACAAAAGAGACTGAGAAGGAATGGGTAAACAGGGAGGAAGACAGCTGGGAGAGATCAATGCTATCCAAACCAAGAGAGGAGAGAGTATCCAGAAGAGGGTGATTGACAGTGTCAAAGACTGTGGAATTAAAGATGTTCTTATTGGTGTTTTCTTTAACATCACCATAACATTCCACAGTATCTTCCCTTTTCCCTTGCCCCCAAACCAACCTACATAATAAGAAGTATTGTTTAAAGATATAAGAAGAAGAGAAAATCCACCTAACTGATTATAGCAAAAATCTAGCAAACGAAAATGTATTTGGATAGCAAAAACAAATCTGAAAATATGTACCCTCTACAAACACTCCATTCAGTCAACAAACATTTATTAGATGCCTGCTGTGTACCCAGCACTGTACTAAACGCTAGGGATGCACAGAGAAGCAAAAGGCAATCCTTGTCCTCAAGGATTTTAAAAACCTAACGGGGGAGAAAATGAGCAAACAGATACGTACAATGAACTATATATGGATAAATAGGAAATGATTAAAAGATGGAAGGCGTTAGAGTGAGGGAGAATGGGGAAAGGCTTCCCATAGAAGATGGGATTTTAATTGAACTTGAAGGAAATTGGGGAAGCCAGTAAGTGGAGATGAAGAGGGAGAGCATTCTTTGCTGCCCTAGAGCCAAGAGATAGTGTTGTGTTTGAGGAATAACAAGGGAGCAGTGGTACTGGATCAAAGCATGTGTGTGGTGGAACAAGGCATGGGAAGCCTGGAAGAGGAGAGGGGAGCAGGTTATAAAGAAATGTGAGTGCCACATGGAAGACTTGGGGTTTGGTCTTGGAGGAGGTAGGGAGCCAATGGAATTCATTGAGTGGGGGGAGAAGATGATGCAGCTGGACCTGTGCTTTAGGAAATCACTTTGGTGGATGAATGGAGGATGGATTGGAGTGGGGAGAGACCTGAGGCAGGCAGACCCACCAGCAGGCAATAGAGTGGTGGCAGGATCAGAGAGAGAGAGGGGCATGCTTAAGAGATGTTGCAAAGATGAAATGTACAGGCCTTGGCAACAGATTGGATTTGAGAGGTGAGACAGAGTGAGGATGACATCTGGGCTGCAATCCTGAGGGACTAGGAGGACCATGTTACAGTAATTGGAAATTAGGTGGTAGGGAGAGTTTAGAGGGAAAAATAGTGAATTCCAGTTTGGATATGTTGAGTCTAAGATATTTACTGGACACCCAGTAACTGCTAGGTGGTACAGGGCAGGTAAGTGGTGCAGTGGATAGAGCATCTGGCCAAGAGTCAGGAAGACTTGCGGTCAAATCTAGCCTCAGACACTTACTATCTGTGTGACCTTGGGCAAGTCACTTAACTTTGTTTGCCTTAGTTTTCTCACTTGTAAAATGGCAAACAACTCCAGTATCTTTTTTTTTAATTTTTTTTAATTTTTTTATTTTTAAATTAGATTTTGTGTTTATTTTTGGTTTACATCATTAATTTCCACAAGATTTCGATTATAAATTTTCTCCCCATCTTTCCTCTACCCATCAGGACAGTGATTCCACTGTATACCCCCTCCCCCAATCTGCTCTCTCCTATATCCTCCCACATTCCCCGACCAACTTTTCAGTAGGGTAAGAT
>JAQQSU010005765.1:0-13710 GCA_028627135.1 Pseudochirops cupreus | reverse complement strand
GCAACAAACTCTTTTTTTGGGGGGGGGGAGGGAAGCCAAGGCAATGGGGGTTCAGTGACTTGCCCAAGGTCACACAGTTCATTAAGGCAATAACCTCTACAATAGTATTTGCTACTTTGACATTCTGGGCCCAGAATAATTTTCACCCCTGGGCTTCCTGCTGGGAATACAAAGACAAAGCAACTGTCCCTGCCCTGAAGCAGGTGATATTGTCCTGAGAGGGGGCAGAAGGAGGAGGATACAGCAGGTCTTCCTCACCTCATGCCCAACCAGGTAACTGAGCAGCACAAAACCTGACTACCTGCAGGTGTCAGGACTGATGATTGCTATGGCTTCAGTTACTTTTTGTTGACAAATGATGTGATTTATAGACAATAAGGGTGGGGCTGTTAGTGCAGACTGAGAATAGGAGAATAACGAGACATGGGGCCCTCTAATTCTGACCCAGATCTTCTGCCGAGATGATGGAGAACTGACCTGGCCTAACGCCAGTGGGCTGCCAGCCTTACCGTCCTCTCTAGGGTCTTTGGTGCGCTTCCCGGTAATGCGGCCAGCACATTGCACAAAGTAGAGTCAGGAGCCAGAAGAGTTAGGGTTATGCAGACAGCTTTATTGTTCTCTTCATTCATCCATATCCATATACATCTATATTTTATTCCAGGGGCTTCTCCTCTTTTATCCCCCTACTGAGCCCCTTGGCAAATAGCCCACCTCCCTTGTAATTCCTCTGACTCCACAAGGGTAGGGTAGACATGAAAAGGAAGGACAGAGCTCACGTTCCCAGAACAGAGCATATCAACAGAACATCTGGGTCGCAAAATGCAGAATAAAACAGGGTGCACTGACCCAGAGACATAACTGTCGTCATGACTTCTGTGTTTATGTTTTACTGTCCTTCTGCATTCTCAGAATATTCTAGCACTCATGTTCCAGGGCAGAACTACACATCCCCCATCAGAGAACACCCTCAGCCCCTTCTGAAGCACTCCAAACAAAACTCCGCCTCCCCGCTGGGACCATATGAAAAAAGTGTCTGAAGCTTGGGGACTGCTCCTGTTTCCAAGAGGAGAAGCAGAAATTAGCCACAGAATCTTTGGTGATTCCTTCTCCACACACTGATGGGTATTCCAGCCTTGCGCCTAGAGGGGATCAATATCAATGGATAAGGAGAGGATTAAACTCACAGGGGAATCTTCAGCAGATCCAGGGAAGACAAAGAAATGCAACCAAAGGCCTGAGATTGGGAACTTCCTTTCCCTCTTTCCAGGGTCCTGCTGACTCCTGTGCTGTACCTGCAGTTGAGGTCTGCACCTGTCCTGCTCCAAAATTTCCTGACCACACACCATGGGATGAGTGGTGGGTTCAAAGCAGGACCCAGGGCACCACCTCTCTTACCCTTACATTTCAATCCCTCCTCTCCCCATCACATAGGCCTAGCAGCAGAGACTTCCTATTTGCTCTCAGACACCAAAGGTGAGGATTTCCCACCTATTGGCCTCAGGAGATGAATTTCCCAAATCTTTCAACTCCCCCAAAACTTCATAAATGCTGTGTCTCTGGCAAAGACTTCATTTCTCCCCAAACACTTGCCTCTGCACAAAGGCACTAGAAGAATTCCTTTTGGATTGGTGCGGCCAATTGTCATCAATCCACTGGCCTTTCCCATCATCCTTGGGTACTTATCAGTCATGTTTCCTCCAGTTAAGGAAGACATATCCCCTGTCGGCCCTCTCCTTCTTTGGCTTCATTTCTAGTCCTTATAGAATTTTTCAAATGGAAGTTGTGTTTTCTCCTGTTGGCTCAGAATTCTATGGTGAATCTTGAAGAGCACAATATATTCCTTGTTTGCAGGTGGGTAAAGGGGTGAGGTACACACTGACAGGAACCCCTAATTTAAAGGTACTTTTAGTTAAAATATATATTCACAGGCACATACCTATATATAATACTTATTCACTGACAAATTATACAATACAAAATATATATCAACCCATATAGACATACAATAAAACATGCATTCATACACACATATAGGCGTGTATTTCTATGTATACCAGGCCCTCTTAACCTGGGATTCATGAATAGGTTTTGGAGTTCTGTGAAATTTAATGGGAAAAATATCTTTGTTTTCCATAATCACTAACTGTAATTCAGTATTTTCTTCAATTGTCAACAAATCATTCTGAAGAGTCCATACCCATCAACAGACTACTGAAATTATTAATGATACAAAGATATCATGTGTATTGCTACATAACCATGGATATCTACATATGCCCACATACATCTATAGAAATGTTCTTATACACATGCACACACGGGTGTGTATTCCCGAGTGTACGTATCCATGCACTATGTACTCCCCTTTTTCACTATCCGTCTTTCTGGCCAGCAGAGATAATGATGCTCTGTCACTCATAACCAACTGCAGACACGGCCATGTGTCCTCTCCCCCTTTAGGGCCTCTGCTCCTCCTTCTCTTGTCCTAATCTTCCCTCCCTCTACAGCACCATCTTTAGGAATGGGTCCCCAGGGACAGAGAGATGGGGTAACAAAGCCTGCATCGTATCTGTCTCCCAGACATAAGGCATCCATAACTCTGTCTTCTTGGGAAGCCTGCTTACAAAATGTCCCATGATACAGTGAACAGAGGGGTGTCCTTGATCCCGGAAGCGATGTGGGTTCAAGTCCTGCCCCAACACTACATTTCTGTGTGATTGTGGGCAAGTCACTTTCCCTGTCTTAGTCCCAGTTTTCTCTTCAGTTACATGGAGGCCCATCAATCAAGAAGCCTTTGGTTAAACACTTACCAAGAGCCAGGAGCTCTGCTAGCTGCTGGGGATATAGAGGCGACACTGAAATCAGTTCCTACTCCTGAAGAGCTTCCACAAGTCAGTTGTAGGTGTGTTTAGAATCATGTATATATATACATATATATATAGGCTATTAATGTGTGTGAGTTGTGTGAACATATAGACCTGGCTCAGAGGTGGGATGGACAGATATGGTCTGAGGTCAAGCCCACATCTGCAGAGAGAAGGAGAGGGGCCATCCTTACACTGCCTGCAGGGTACCTGGGAGTGTGGGGAGGACAGGCAGCTTCCAAGACCTTAGAATCTGGAAAGTTTCTCCTTGAGCCCAAGGATGAGCCCTGATGGAATTAGCTTTATTGTTGGTTTCTGAATAAGACTGCAATATGCAGAGAAAATGTGCGTGGGGAGGGGAGGGGAGAGAGAGAGAGAGAGAGAGAGAGAGAGAGAGAGAGAGAGAGAGAGAGAGAGAGAAAGAGAGAGAGAATCTAAAGCTCTCTCAGGCCTGAGTTGTCACCACATGGAGCACACTGTCCCTGCTCTAAGCAATGGGCCTATTTTAATCTCTATAAAGGGTTTTGCAAACCTTCTTGTCACAATCATCACTTGCTAAAAATATTTAACAACTTTTACCAAACTGCTCTTCGGAAACCCATTGTAAATTGAGGATCAGGAGAGCACCTGCCTCCCAGGGATAGTGAGAGGATTAAGTGAGATAGTTGTAACATGCCTAGGACAGTGCCTGGCATATAGTGGGTACTTAAAAAAGGCTCATTTGTCACTTAGATTTCAAACCCTGGGCACCAACATAAGGAATGTGTGGAGAAACTACCTCTCAGGGAGAGGGGAAGGTGCTGCATGTGAGTTTGGGGCAGAGGCTCATTTCATGGGCTCCTGTCATTCTTAACCTCAGGATGATGTCTCCAGGGTGTCGGGGCAGGGGATGTCTCCTAACTCCCTCCCTGTCTCTTGGTCGTCTGCCAGGGCCCTCTGTAGGAGCACCCTGAGGGGCTCCCTCCTTTTATGCCTTTGACTGCCCAGGAAGAAGTAAATGAGGGGGTTGGCGCTGCTGTTCACACAGGCTAGGAGCAAAGGGATCCGAAAGGGCCTGAATTGTATGCCAAAGAGCTCTGATACTGTTCTAATCCCAGCGGCCAGTCCACAGAGCAGGAACACGAGGACGGTGAGCAGGACCAGAAGGTAGAGCCTGGGGGGCTGCCGGCGCTGGGAGCTGCACTGGACCCGCAGTAGCAGCGTCAGGCTGGACACGCACAGCACACAGGTGAGGAGGGTCAACCAAACTGTCAGGACTAAGGGTCCTGGGTAACAGCAAAGGCGACCAGATACGTTCAAATAATTAAAAAAGACAAAAAACAGCCACAGCAGGACGCCCAGAGCCCAGAGGACAGCGCACACCACGGAGGACGTGCGCTTGGGGCGGTGACAGCTGTACCAGATGGGGAAGAGCACAGCGAGACAGCGCTCGGTGCTGATCGCAGCCAGGAGGCTCAGGCCCACGGTGTAGAATGTGTATGTGAGGAAGAACAACACCCTATAAGTGGCATAGGAATGGAAATAGCTAACTAATCGAGCTAGGGAGATCAGAGAGGCGCAGCAGAGGAAGAGGGCGTCGGCCGCGGCCAGGTTTAGGATGTAGACGGAGAAGGCGTTCCTCTTGATGCAGAAGCCCAGGAGCCACACGACGGTGCTGTTCCCCACCAGCCCGACCGGGGCAAGGAGCATAGTGACGATCCCCATCCAGTCACTCAAATCAAAATGTCTTGGTTCATAAAACCCTAAAGTCCCATTTGCAATTCTCTCTGTTCCGTTGTCATAAACGTATTCCCGCTGTCCAGGTGTGGGGGCCGCAGCCATGGTGCTTGGTCCCAATCCCAGAGAGCCCGGCTCCTCTCAGACTCCCTGGGGACACAGAGGCATTGAAAGGCATCAGGGTCTTCTCCAGAGATTTACTCCGGCCTCGAATTAATGACAATCATTTAATGTAAAGTTTGGTGTAAGCAAACAAACTGTGATTATTAAAAATGCCTTTCCCAGTGTCTGTGACTTCAAAGACCAGAGGTGAGATCTCCCTTATCTTGGGACTTACTCCACATGGGAACAAAGCAGACATGCTGAGACCACAAAATGTAAATAGACCCTGCTCTGGTCCTTGTCAGTTTGCATTTACAATCAAGGAACTCTGTTTTCACATATAGGTTGAAGCAAGCCAAAGCATTGGATTTTGGGGGTCAGTTCATATGCAGATGTCTTTGAGAAGGGGTTTTGGCCTAGGTTTGTGCTAAACAAATCCAAATGCTTGGAAACCTGCTCTCATTTCCATTCTCTTTGTTTATGCCTTTAAAATCCTTTAAAATGTTAACTGACTTCCAAAGACCTGTTGGATTTCCCAAGACTTTTGGTGCCTAGAATTCAGAAGCTTGATTTTATCCGAGTTACTTCCAGGATATAGCAGACTAGTGTAATGATAAAACTATGATAATATCTCAGGATGTGATAAACTAAGCTTATTGATGAGACTACTTGAATCTTTGTCCTCTGGATCCTTAAAAATCTTGTTCAAATCATCATTAAATGGAGTTCATGGTTTTTCCCTGAACTACCCACATGGCCTTGTCACTTCCTTTTTTTTTCACATCTCTGGTCATGCTTAATGCTGGACATTAAGCAGGTCCCAACAATTGGTGGTAACAAATGGAAGCCAGAAAGTATGGCATGGTCATGATTCTAAAGATGTTTAAATGGTCTTATGATTTCTTTGTTCATCAGTCAGGAACTAAGTCTTGCCTCCTTGCCCAAGTTCTGTTAGCTTTGGGGAATAAACTCTGTAACTATGTAGTGCTATTGGCTTGGCTCTTCAATGTAAGTTTTAAAAAGTGTCAACAGTCATGGTGCCATGAAGATGGAGAAACTGAGGACTAGAGGTGACGATTCTGGAGCCCACCAACAGCTGCTGACCCTAAGGTGCCTCAGGATTCATTTTTCCCTGCTGTCACACCCTTGTCGAGGTCAGGTCAGTTTTCTCTATTTCCAGCTTTCAATGGACTCCCGCTATTGTGGTTGCAGTCCAAAATTCCCTTAAGCTAGCCTTTGACCTGGGATCTCTTTGTATTAACTAGATCCCCTTTGGAAATAATTTAACCATGGGTCCTTCCAGTTCTAAAATTAGAAATCCGGTAGGAAGGACCCCTGCTTCATACATGACAAACCGTTATCAGCCTGACGATCACACACACACATATTGCCAGCGTTGGTGTTGGTTAACTAAGGATAACCCCCAATTGTGTTAGCCGAGACGGGGCTCCTTTGACCACTCAAAATTGCTTTATCTCAAAACTCGGTTCAGTCCAAAAGCCAACAACACTTCTAAGCGGGAGTGGAAATACTTCCGCCCTTGGTCCGCTGAGACGGCAGAGTGAGAACACGAAGCAGAAGCCTCTTGTCTTAAGGCTCGCAAAGCTGTCTCAGCCCTTCCCCCTCCCTCCTCGGCACCTACATACTCCCTTTTCCTGGCCCTCCCCTCTTGCCTAAGGCCCCCCCCCAGTCCTCCTCCCCCTGTTGCTACTCCTTTCCTAATCCTGCCGTCTTCCTCACCTTCTCCCTCCCTCCCTTCCCCTGGAGGCTCTGATTGTGTGTTGGATAGCCTAATTTTGCCTCTTCCTGAGGAGAGTAGTTCAGTTTCCCTGCTGTTGCCTCCCCTGCTCCCTTCCCCACCTCCCGCTTCTTTTGAGGACCCTGGTCCTGAGGCGAATGAATGCACTCTGCCTGAATATTAGAGTTCTGGACCAGATCCTATTGGGGCCTATCCCTTTAAAGTAGTGAATAAGCAAAATCCTCAGACTATCTACTGAGGACGATGCTGGCCAGGTTAAATCGACTGTCACTCTTGTTTCCACCACTCATTATGCTTTCAAGCCCTGGGAATGAGGTGAATTGCAGGCCATAAAAAAGGACTTTCCCAATCCCCCCCAGGATCCCATAGGCTTTGCTGATCAATTCAGGGTCACCCTCCAGTCTCACAGACCGGGAATTCCTAACATTTGTCTTTTAGTGGTGATCCTGGTTGGGAAAGGTGAAACTAAAAATTGGTGGAATAAGGCAGGTATAAGAGCCACCATTGAGGAAATGCAAAAGACAGACTGGATAGCTTGTAAGAATTAGGAGGATCACTATCAGGAGACTAAAGTCCTAGGTGAAGCCCTGATAGAGGCTATCCCAGCAGCTTTGCATCATCCAGGGGCCTGAGGAGACTGTATTCCAATTTTACAATCAATTAGCTGAGGTCTTTGATGCTAACTGTGGCTTGGGAAGGAGGGGGGAAGACTCAGTTTCTCTCCCACTTTGTTAATAACCTCCAACCTTCCCTATCACAGAATATCAAAATCACTCAGCCAGAGTGGCAGTCTAAACACCCTCAGTTTATAGCTGAATTGGCCTCCCAGCTCGCTCAGACTCTGGCAGCTCAGGTTGAGGAGGATTTAGAAGCAAAAAGGGAGCTTCGAAATAAGAAGGATCAGTTCTATACTATGCAGCTTCAGCAACTGACAGCTCCCATTCAAAACACCACTTCTGGCATGGCTAAGAGCAGCAAACCTGGTATTTTCCACTATTGCAAAAAAACCCAGAACATTGGAAGGCAGAATGTAAGACCTGGCTTAGGGTTCTAGAATATCGGAACAACAAGGGGCAACGAAGCCACCCCCAACACCCATAGCGGTGCTCCAAGCAAGGGTTGCAGGATCCAATCTCTATCTACCCCTCTCTGTCCCTTTCTCAAATGGGGGAATTGTCTGTGATAATACAAGTTTACCCTGTTTTAGCCCTGATCAACACCAGCGCTACATTATCTGTTTTGAATCCCTGCAAATTCCCCACTCCCTTTCCTTGGAGTGAAGATAGTCTGTTCGTTGTGGGGGTCTCTAACAAGCCTTTCCAGGCCTACGGGACCTCCCCTCTCTCAGTCATTCTTGGCCAGGACCACTTTCAACATGCCTTCCTCCTTGTCCCTGGGGCCCCTTGTCACCTCTTCAGTCGAGACATTCTCTCCTTTGTTTCTGCTGTTTTAAGTTTTACCTGGACTGGTTTTCAGTTAGATCACCTTTCCCCTCCCCTTGAGCTGGTAGTAGCTCTACCCCTCTCATCTCAGCCCGAGATACTAGGGCCCTCAGAGAAATAGCAGTCTCTGGCCAAGGTCCCACCCCAGTTATGGGCCACAGATAATACAGATATTGGGAGGATTTCCACAGCTGTTCCTATAGAGGTATACATTGATCCTTCCCACCATCTTCCATGTCTCTGTCAGTATCCCCTTCCCTGCAATGCTATTGAATGCTAGGCATCTTATCCAGAAGTTCCTTTCAAAGGGATTAATTGTTGGCTGCACCTAACCTGCAAATCTCCCATAATTCCCTGGAAAAAAATCTGAGGGTGGGGCTGTCGCCTGGTACTCGACCTCCTTGCTCTTAATGCCATTGTTCTCCCTCCCTCCCCAGCAGTTCCCAGTCTCCATACTCTGCTATCCTTTATTTCCCCTTCTGCTGCCGTATTCACTGCTGTTGATCTCTGTAGCACTTTCATTCCCATTCCTGTATATCCCTCCAGTCAATACCTTTTTGCTTTTACTTAGGAAGGACAGCAATATACTTGGACATTTCTTCCTCAGGGTTTTACAGAACCCCCCTCCTACTTCTGCCAAGCCCTGCATGACAATCTCACTTCTCTTGTTCTCCCCCACCATTCAGTACTTCTCCAGCATGTAGATGACTTGTCACTCTGCTCCCCTGACTTGGAAACAGGGAAAGAGGATTCAGTAGAGCTCCTCACTTTTCTAGCCTTAAATGGACATAAGGTTTCTCGGGACAAACTTCAGTTTTGCCATCCCTCAGTAAAAATCCTTGGGCATGTTATCTACCAGGCTAGTGTTTCACCAGATATCTCACAAATTCAGACCATATGGGATTTTCCCTTCACGACATCAAAAAAAAACAACTTAGAGCATTTTGGGGTCTTGCTAGGTATTGTAGATCCTGGATACCTGAATTCTCTGTCCTTGCACACCCTTTGTATGAAGCCCTATGACACCAGAATCCTGATTCCCTTTGTTTGTCTGAAGAACAGCACCAGGCTGTAGAATCCATAAAGACTTCCCTTTCTGAACCCCTGGCTTTGGGTCTTCCCAATTATTCCCTGCCTTTTATACTTTTTGCTGTGGAAAAGGGGGGAAATGCAGTAGGGGTTTTAGCACAGAGACACAGGGATTGTTACAGACCAGTAGGATATTATAGCAAAAAGCTGGATGCAGTAGCCAAGACCCTGAGACAAGGCCCTTGTTTGAGAAGTGTTATTGCTATAACTGAGACTGTTAAGCAAAGTGAGGACATTATACTCAATTCTCCTGTAACGGTCTTTGTGCCCCATGTGGTTGAGGCCTTCCTAAATTCACATCACACCCAACACATACGGAGCAGCTGCTTGGCAAAAATTGAAACCAAGCTAATGGCAAGACCCCAGGTCACCATTAAAAGACTGAATGTACTAAATCCTGCTGAGTTTCTAGAAGTTATCCCCAGTCTTGAGGTAACCCAGTTCGTGAATGATGGTGAGTCTAACCTCACTAATCTTGACTGCATCACAATCCTGGACCACCTGCTGACTCCAAGAATCAACTTACAAGAGACACCCATTCCGGATGCCTACCTCACAGTCTTCACAGACAGCTCCTGCCTGAGGAACTGTGAAGGACAAACTGTAGCAGGTTGCAGTAACACCATGACAATAGAGGTATTGGAGTCAGGTCCCCTCCACCTTTCTAATTCCGCTTAGCATGCAGAGCTAGAAACAGTCTCATGGGCTTGTGAGTTGGGGAGGGGGCTGAAGATTAACATCTACACAGATAGCAGGTGGCTTATGATTTTGGAATGTTGTAGAAGCAACAAGGATTTTTAACTTCAACTGGACAGCCCATAAAGAACAGTAAACAAGTTTCTAGGTTATAAGAATGTCTATTACTCCCCCAAAAGGTGGCTGTTATCAAAACTACCGGTCGCTCTTGTGAGTTGACTCCTGAAGCTGTAGGAAATCAACTAGCTGCTCAAGCAGCCAGGGAGACAGCCCTGTAGCCCCCAGTTCCTGTGATGGTTTCCTGAAAGCACCTTCCCCTCTGCACCTAAACCGATTGATTTGGTAACTTTAAAAGAGGTTCAGGCCCTGATCTCTCCAGAAACAGTTAGTGAGTGGGAACTACAAGGGTGCACTTGAGACTCTGAAATGGGGCTTGGAAAACATGGACAGTTGGTTGTTCTCCCTCACCAACTACACCGACCATTACTGAGTCACCTCCACCATTCATGTCACTGGAGACCAAATAAACTTCATGAACTTGCTTCTCAGTGTTGGTGGGGAATACTGAAAAGGGTGGCAGAAGAAGTAGTGTCTGGATGTCAGCCCTGTCCTCTGTACCATCCCTCTAAACCTCTTAAACCTCCCCGAAGCTGTTTTCCTCTCCCTTCCTCACCCTTCGAGATTTGGCAGATTGACTTCATCCAGCTGCCTCCGTGTTGAGGATACAAGTCTGCCCTTGGTATGGTCTGTATGTTCTCCAGTTGGATAGAGGCTTTTCCGTGTCTGGCAGCCACTTTGGGGATGGTGGGAAGGGTTTTGTGTGAGTGCATCATTCCTTATTGGGGTGTCCCACAGGAAATTCATAGTGACCAGGGAATTCATTTTGTAGGCAAATGGCTCAAAGTCGTCTTGGAGGCTTGGGGAATTCATCAGCACCTACATTATGCTTATCACTCCCAGTCCTCTGGGTTAGTAGAAAGGACTAATGGGGTATTGAAAGGACTATTAGGAAAATTAACCTCAGATTTCCAGGCACCATGGATTAAGGTGCTGCCCATTGCCCTCCTCGCCCTACGACCTGTGGGCGAGACTAAATTTATGAGATTGTCACTGGGAGACCAATGCCTCTCAATCCAGGTGACCTCTCCCCACTTGCTTCTCATTGTCTTCACGAATATTGTGTAAAACTCAGTCAACAAATCCATCAGGTTCAGGACCTTGTCTCTCAGTCTCATTCCCTAGGTTCATCACAGGAGGCTAGTCCTCTCATCTCTCCTGGAGACTGGGTGTATTGGAAACACCATCTACAGAAGCTCTCCCTAGAACCACGGTGGAAGGGACCCTTCCAGGTACTGTTCACAATCTCCACTGCTGCCAAACTCCAAGGAATAGAAATCTGGATCCACCTGTCACATATAAAGGTCGTTCCTGCTCCTGAGTGGACATCTCAGTCCATAGGACATCTTGCCTTCCCGCTCCAAAGGGGCACAAAGAAGATAACATCAGATGTAGAAGCTTTCCCAAGAGTCCAGATCAGGCCTGAATGCAGAACTGCTGAGCACCTGAGCAACTTCACATCCCCCAGACCGTTTTCTTTAGTTTGATTGCTTTGTTGTTGTGATTCTAGTTCGTATTTTTTTTTACTCCCGCTTCACCCTATGCCTTTGGCACTCCCCACCTCAATTCCCTTTGAAACTTCCCTTTTCTTGTTTGCAATTGCCTCGCAGTGGCTGCCCACCTTTAGGGATGACCTACTATGGGGAGGAAGCAGTTTCTTTTCCCACCTCCCTACTCACCCCATGCGAAAGCTGGGCCAGGAGGCAGTGAGTCTATTCAACCTGTCCAAGTGCTGGTTGTGCCTCGACCCACTACGGGGTATTTCAGTACAACCTATCTCAGCCTCTGACTGGGGGAGTTAACTGCCCAAGCTCACCCCATTGATGGCCTAAAATTTTTGGGAGAAGGACACCCTGAGAAGCCGACTCTCAAATCTGAACAGGCATTGTCAGGTAAAGAATTTGGTGTTCTCCTCAGTGCCCCTACTTCCAAAAGCATTTAAGAAAAACCCGCGCATATCTGAATCTGAATGCCTCTAAAGGCTCTGTCTTTACAAGTGTTGCTTGGGCTTGCACACCCCCTCCTGCTAGTTTTTGCTACTTATCTAATCATTCCTCTGGGGTACCAGTAGGGAACCTTGACCCAGCCCGGTGTAATTACACGATATGGCTTCAGCCTTGTAGGTTACAGTCAACTACAAGAGAGAAATCAAATTCTGTCTTTGTTTCCCTGCCCACTCCTTTGATTTAGGAACCAATACGACCCAAGGCAAATCTAATTCTTCCTACTAGGCAGGACGACCTAATGGCTATGTCTGCGGAAGTGACAGGTTTCTTATCAATGTCACCTTCACTCCTGGGACCTGCCTAAAATTCTGGCCTAATAAAACGGGAAATGAAACAGTTTTCTGGGACTACTACAGAGGCTACTTATGGGCAGAAAAAGGGTATGGTCCTGTTTCTAATGGGATGCTCAATAATCTTTGCTTAAATCCTTCCATGGGCCTATTCCTTTCTCAGTCCAAGCTCCTGCTCAACAATACTCTCCCAAACCAGAATAACGGCCAGTATATTTATAAAAGCCATTTCTCAGGTTCTCTTACATTTTCTCTTTACCATAGTCCCTGGGAATGTTCTTCCTGTGTGGTAAATCCCTTTATCAAACCCTCCCTCCTCAATGGACTGGATTATATACCATTGTTAGGGCTGTGCCTGACCTCAGATACATTCCAGGCACGACCCCAATATCCATGACAATTCAAGACCTGATTGTTGCTGAGCCCAACTCCACCGCTAAACGCTTTAAGCATGCGCTCCCACTCCTGCTACTGCCCCTAATCACAGGAGGCAGCATCTTGGTGGCTGCAGCAGTGGGAACAGCAGGACTTATTCCTGCAAAGGAAGTTTACAAGGATCTATCCCGCAAAATGGCTGAGATGAATGACCAGAGAGCCAAGGTTGTGGGAGATTTGCAGAATGAGTTTGGTTCCCTTACTGGAATGGTCCTGCAAAACTGGAGAGCACTAGATGCACTCCTTGCTGCCCAAGGAGGTGTCTGTATTTTTTTCGAGGAGGAATGCTGTTTTTATGTTAACAGGTCCCAACAAATACAGGATAGTATAAATACGTTTCACTCTCACGCAACCCAATTAAAGGAAAGGGCAAAGGAAACTCCATGGTATGATATGTTTAGTTCCCTTTCCCCTGGAGTAGGCTCTTTGCTCAGATCCCTCCTTCCTTCTGTTGCTGGAGTACTTAGCATCCTGGCTCTTGTGTTGATAGGGATCCGGGTAGGATTAACATTTGCCGACAGATGTTCCACCACCCTGGCAAACAAATTTATGCTGTCAATGGTTGTTTTCCCTCAATCTTTGGAGCCCACTGCAGATACTGAAAACAGAGAATCCACATGGTCAACTAAGGAAGGATTTTTTGAACATTTTTTCTCTTCTCTAGAGGAAGAGTAAAGATTTTTTTACTACCTCATCACTTTCATGGTCTTAAGGCTAAGCCTCTCGGCTTGCCTTTGACCAAAATGGGGAAATGACAATCATTTAATGTAAAGTTTGGTTTAAGCAAACAAACTGCTCTGATTAAAAATGCCTTTCCCAGTGTCTGTGACTTCAAAGACCAGAGGTGAGATCTCCCTTATCTTGGGACTTACGCCACATGGGAGCAAAGCAGAAATCCCGAGACCACAAAATGTTAATAGACCTTGCTCTGGTCCTTGTCAATTTGCATTTACAATCAAAGAACTTTGTTTTCACATATAGGTGGTAACAAATGGAAGTCATAAAGTATGGCATGGTCATGATTCTAAAGATGTATAAATGGGCTTATGATTTCTTTGTTCATCAGTCAGGAATTAACTCTTGACTCCTTGCCCAAGTTCTGTTAGCTTTGGGGAATAAATTCTGTAACTGTGTATCACTACTAGCTTGTCTCTTAACTTTTTTAAAGTGTCAACATTACAAAGGTTAGAGCCG
>JAQQSU010005764.1:0-13710 GCA_028627135.1 Pseudochirops cupreus | reverse complement strand
TTTCAAATGGATAATCCATGGTTAGTATTCGGAAGAGAAGTTCTTTTTGATGTTACATCAATGATAAAGCAAACTAATTCCCCCAAATGTTCTTAGATAAAATTATGAGCTCAAACTCAGGAGGAGTTTATATTACTACAGATTGGAACTTCAATGTATAAAGAAATGATGAATATCTTTTTAAGTCTTTGAGTCTTGAAATAAAAACTAGAGATATTATGCTGCATTGAATTTTGATGACATTCTCAGGGGCACTGACATAAGATTTAACACAAATTCATTATTTCTGGCATTATAGGCAGTCATTATTATACTTATTTAAATTAGACTTGGGCAATTAAGCTCAAATGCATTTTGTTTTGTTCCTAAGCCATTTAAAGAAAATTTAGGAAAAGCCATCTTCACTTTCAGGCTTCCATGTATATTGATTTAGATTAATCATAAAGATCCATTCTCTCTTTCTTACTCTTTAATCTTCCTTCTTCTTTTTCTGATTGTCTATCTTTCTCTCTCTCTTTCTCCTAGCAACAATTCTTTTAGTTGTAAAATTACAAGTGGTCGAGATGAATTTAATTTATGTTTGGTGAAATATTATGTTTTCATCCTTGTTGAGAGACGATTAAATTTTGTAAGTTATTTCTAAACACTGTCTAATGAGCCTGAAAATAGTAGGTTCCACACACAACTTTGTAACATGAACACATCATGATTCTAAGGAAGCAAACAGGTCACTATGAGATATTCAATATTAACAGATGTTCATGTATGCGCTAAGAAGAAATATTTCCTTTGCATTATGTCTGTTTTATTTTACTTTTTAGAAGTGTCTATTCAGGGAATTTCAGAAAGTCATTTTGGGAAAAGTAATAATGCTTTGCCCTGACAAAGAAGATATTCTTCTTAATTAACGTAGCCATCTACAATTTTATCAATATGGGGGTTTCCCACCTCTAATGCAGGTCACATTCCTTCTTGAACTGAGAAGAAAATATTCAAAAGTGATGGTTTCCATTACTTTCCAGTCAATAGGACAGTGAGCCTTTTTGAACTTACCAAGGTGTTTCCTCAGATGATAGATACTGGATTCGAGATTTGACAGTATCTTTGAGAAGCCAATGCTACCTTTAATGAAACAATGATCTATCATAGCAGGACTTTTGAATAATAGAGGATGATCTATATTGTCAACATTTATGTACTTAAATTTCACAAGAACATTCCTAGATAAAATGAAGAAATTTATATTTGTTTTTTTTTTTAATGTTGTTATTTCCTCCCGGTTACATATAAAACAAATTTAAACATTTTTTTAAGTTTTGTGTTCGAAATTTTATCCTTCTTTCTGTCAGATTAATCTAGATACCTAAAAGTTATAATATTATAACTTTAGTTTTTTTAACATTTAGGATGGCATATGGAAGTGGGTGGGTGGGGGCAAAGGGGTTGCTTTTAACATGGATCAAGATACTGAAAGTCTAGATGCAGGGATGGGGACCCTGTGGCTTCAAGGCATGGTAGCCCTCTAAGTTCTCAAGTGCAGCTCTTTGACTGAAAACAAACTTTACAGAAAATATTCCTATAAGATTTGTTGTGTAAACTCAGTCAAAAGGCTATACCCAAAGACCTAGAAGGTCACATATGGCCTCAAGGACACAGGTTCCCCAACCCTGGCTAGAGTGACAAGAGAAGGACCAAGAAGGTATGTGGGAAGGGGAAAAGATTATTCATAATTTTGTCAAGGACATACCCTGTTTGCACTTAATGGCATTGAATCATTCAGCATTTTGTATCAGACTTATTGGGCAGGTAAGATTGTGTTCTCCATGAGCTTTTGTAAATCTAGCAGAAATGTTACTTACTCAGTGATACAAAAAGGTTCCAAACCATTCCAGTAATCACTTTTCATTTTTTTGCACCTAAAATTATTCAGTGGATAAACTATGTGGAGAAGGATCTGCAATAACATCAGACTGAATATTAAATTTAACTCCTCTAATTTTATGATGTGGCTTCCATTTGCCCCCAAATTACTCTGACTTCACCCTTTTTGAATAATTGAATATGTTGGAAATATTTTATAATCATCTACAACATATACTACCAGTATAGTCTTGAAGAGAATTGATTTTTATAAAAGACAATCGTCTTTTTTCTACCAAGACATTAAATAAAACAAACAATCAATTTCACCATCTCCTATTATGTGTCTGTCACATACATTCCTAAAAGAGGGATGTATAGGAATATGCTTACCCTCACTGCTGTGAAAATGATCTTCCTTGCTTTTTAGTGGGAAAGTCATAACTTTACAGTTATGTGAACATATTCTTTAAGTATCTGCTCATAAACTTTGCATATGTATAAAATAGATGAAAACCCCAATGGCTTCACAAAAATCATGATGGACTCTGATTTAAATAGTTAGATCTTTGCAAGACTCTAGTACCATCTCTGTATACCTTCCATGAATGCTTCCCCAATTGTTCACATTTGATTGAACTATTTGGATTTAAAACAGATCAATTTTGCAGTGGCCAACTATTATCCAGTATAATGTTGATAGCACATAAATAACATCTCCAGAATTAGTTCTTCAACCTTTCCACAAATCATCAAATGATATTCTGGACAATAAAAGCTTTATAATTAGATCTGAATAACTAGTATATCATTAACTAAAAATTTTAGAAACTTCTTTTAGGAGGAAGTAAAATTCAACAAACTTCATAAATAAAAGATAAATAAATGAAGAAGGGAAGGAAAAGAGAAGAGGGAAGGGAAAGGAAAGGTCAAACTCTAGCAAATACCAAGAATTTATTGATGTGCCACATCTTTTACATTATAGGCCTGGATGATGAAAATAAGTGGAGAGAATGATACTCTAATACAATTGCATGAAATGAAAATTCATTAAGTATTTTCTAGATCTGAGACCTGTAAGATCATCCAAGCGAGTAGCACAATAAACTGAAAGATTTTAGAGAGGTTGATTGCAATGAGAATTAAAACAAAATGCTTTTTCTGATAGATCTTAAATAAAAAATAGTCAGCAAGAATCCAAGATGGCCACATTCTTCTTAGGCTTATACCTGAGGCAGAAGATTTTTGCCACTTGAGATGGGCCTTGAGGTCAGTTGGAGAAAGTAAATGGAGAGATGCTGCTCAAGCAGATGATAGATAAGGTTTGAAAAATTACAAAACAAATGCCAAAAAAGGGTAAACCATTCACAAATAAAGCTAGATGCATAAAAAAATACCTGCAGTTTTTAATAGGCCTCTTTAAGCCTATTGTTAAATATTTTCTGGTCAGCCTAGGCTGAGGAAGAAGAAAGAGGAGGAGAAGGAGAAGGAGGAGAAGGAGAAGAATGGGAAGGAGAAGGAGAAGGAGAGGGAGAAGAAGAAGAAGGAGAAGGAGAAGGAGGAGAAGGAGAAGAAGAAGAAAAAGAAGAAGAAGAAGAAGAAGAAGTAAAAGAGGAGGGAGAAGAAGGTGATGATAGATTCATTAGAGTGCTTTAAAGGGCAGTTAGGTGGCACAGTGGATAGGGTGCTATTCCTAAAGTCAGGAAGACTCATCTTCCTGATTTCAAATCTGGCCTCAGACACTTAAACCTTAAGACACTTAAAATATGACCCTCAGCAAGTCACTTAACCATAAAATAAATTAGAGAGAAGGAAATGGCAAATGATTGTAGTAACTCTGCCAAGAAAACCCCAAAGAGGGTCAAAAGAGTTGGACGTGATTAAACATGACTGAACAAAGATAATTTCTTTAAAATTTCTGAAGCATTTTTCCAAATAACTCATTTTGTCCTCACAACAGCCCTAAGAGGCAGATGGTACCATCCATGAGGAAACCGAAGCAGAGAGAGATTAAATGACTCACCCAAGTTTGCATAGCCAGTATCTGGGGAGGTTCTTGAACTCTGCATCTAAACCAGATGTCAAATGGCTTATCTGAGGTCACAGACATTACAGAGCCAGGGTTTTGAATCCAATTTCACTGTTTTTTACTTAGCATCTCAGAAATGTCTTAATTTTCCGTTTGAAATTCATTTAATAAACATGTTAGGAGAAATCCTGGGGATGGTGAAACTTTATACTTCAGCACTATTGAAATCATGTTTCAGCCCTAACTAGAGTCTAGCCAGGCCTCTCGGTGGTGGTTGTTTCTGTTTAGTACTAATGACGTTCCTCTGAGTGACATCTTAATTCCCTCGTGCTTCCCAGTGATTTCTCCCTCCCTGGCAGAATTATGGGACAAAAATGTTGACATTCAAAGTCATTGAAGGGAAAGAAGGTATTGTTTAATTCTAACTATTTGATACAAACGGCTAATCTGATTTGGTCATTTTAAAAGGACTGGTTATTATTAAAGCTGATTACAAGGAAGAAGCTTATAGTTCATCCCATCTATTTAATCTTTTTAACCTTTTCACCATTTCCAGATTCCACGCTTTGTAATAATACATTTTTAACATGTTCAAGAAAATTATCAAAATGACTTTTATATATTTCTATTTGATTTAAACTGAAATGGTCAATATATCTTTATGTAATAATACAAGTACTTTTTGATCATCAAAAAGTTCAACTTGAGCTATTCTCTACAATCATATATATCATCATTTAATTTACTCTTTGACCTGCTTATTTGTATAAATCTCACTTAGGGACCAGTAAATGCAGCAAAGTCAGTATCTATATCATCTCTGTCTGTCTGTTTTTCTGTCTGTCTTTCTGTCTCTCTCAGTAGTGGAGAGGAGGGTGAGAAAAAGAGGATGCATTCATTTCTGATGAGGTCTCTTTTATTTGGGGCCCACAATTCAAAAGAGGTCATACTAAAAGAGACTGAGTTTTATATAGAACTTTCCTCTCAAGAAGCATTAAAGACAATGACAGACTCCTATGATTTCTCAGGCAGCTAGGTGTCTCAGTGGACAGAGTGCCAGGTCCTGGAGTCAGGAAAATTCATCTTCCTGAGTTCAAATTTGACCTCAGACACTTACTAGCTGGGTGACCATGGGCAAATCACTTAAGGCTGTTTGCCTCAGTTTCTTCATTTGTAAAATGAGCTGGAGAAAGAAATGGCAAATTACTCCAGTATCTGTCCCAAGAAAACCCCAAACGGTGTCACAAAGGGTCAAATATGACAGAAATGACTGACCAACAAAAATGATTCCTCATCTTTAGAAATAGAGATAATAATAGCAAATTACCTTTCAAGGTTGTCGTGAGAATCTAATGAATTCACATCTCAAAGTGCTTTGCAGACCTTAAAATGTGGTGCAAATGCTAGCTCATATTATTTTTAATCTCACATTTGTCCTGTTCTTTCTACTCACATTCACAGCATCCTGGTTCATGTCCTTGTCACCTATCACTTGGACATAGCAAAATGTTTTCTCTTCTTCTAGTCTCTTTCCCCTCCAATTTATCTACTATGTAACTGAAAAATGGATAGTTTTAAAACCTAAATCAGACTATGTCACTCCCCTGCTCAAGAATCTTCAATAGCTTTTTAACATGCCATCTTGCCCTCATTTGGCATTGAACATTCTTCATAATCTGATCTCGTTTATCTAAAATAATTTCTTATTATGCTGCTTAATGCACTCTTCATTCCAATGAAACTGACCCCCTTGTTATTGTCTTGACAACATTCTATTCCACACTTCTGGCCCTCTGTTCCAGCTATGCACTGCGCCTGGAATATTCTATAACCTCATCTTTACCTCTTAGAATCTCTAGCACCTGTCAAAGCTCAGCTCATGTGTCACCTACTATACAAACCCCTTCCCTCCAGATTTTTGTCCCCAGGTATTTTGAATGGTGTTGTTTTTTTTTTTTTTTTTGCTTTTTGGAGGGCAGTTAGAGTTAAGTGCCTTGCCCAAAGTCACACGGCTAGTTTTTGTGTCAAGTGTCTGAGGCCAGATTTGAACTCAGGTCCTCCTGACTTCAGGGCCAGTACTCTATTCAGTGTGCCGCCTAGCTGCCCCTTGCATGTATTTTTGTCTTTATTTATCATGTTGTTCTCCATTATCCTTGAGAATAATACACCCCATAAAGGCAAGGACTATTTTATTTTTCTCATTGTTTTCTCAATATTTAATCACATAGGTACACATAGTAGACACTTCTTAATAAATATTTGTTTTAGTGAATTAAAATGAATATGTTTTTGAATTTGTAATTTATTATTTCTTCAGTATTTCATAATATTATTTCATTGTTACAGTTCTGAATGAGATTGCCTCTTAAATGTCTTAGGTAAAAGTTAATAATTATCAATCTCAAGTGAAGAGAATAGTGAAAGAACATTTCCCACTCAACCTATCAACTGCAAATGATAGATTTGTTGATGGATTCACAAAAAATAAGGCTATTTTAGGAGTTTTGTCAGTGTTCCCTTAGGGACTGAATGATCCTCAAGAAGTGTTGATAAAAGTCAAGTAAATTGCATAGTAAATCTTCAGTGTATTAAGGGCAGTTCATGAAAACTGTTCTCTTGCACATTATCTGAGGGCATTTCACAGGAATTAGAGAAAGAATATTACCTTGAGCAAGAGAAATTCTTCCATGGAATATCAGCAGGTGTGAAAGGGTGGAAGGTAAGGACCTTCTGAACAATTTTGGGAGAGCCAATTGAAAATAGTACTTCCTATCATTTTATAGGGGGAGAGTCAACTTTTCGTAAAATTTAAAACTTCTACTCTACTTATATAACTTCACAATCTATTTCAAAATGTATATTTGAAAGTAGTTAGAGAATGACAGGATTTTAAGCCTGAGAAATGTATTTTTTTCCTTAAGAGGAGAAAAGATGAAAGTGCCACTTAAGGCACAGTAAAATTTAATGCTGTTTTATGCTCCAGTCAAATTAATAGTTTCCTGATTATGCCATGTGCTTTCTGAACTCTGTAAACAGTTTTGCTATTCCTTTCTTCGACTGTTTTCTCTTAATGCCCACCTAGCAAAACTCTATGTACCCTACAGGGCTTAGCTGATATGAAGCCTCTTTCATGGAAACTCCTTCAGTAACTTCAAGTAGTACTCATCTCTAACTTCTTCAACATTTTTCCTTCCTATAAACTTCTTTAGTTATTTTTAGTAGCTCTCTCATGGTATTTAGTTGTTCATCCATCTATTTGTTCATTCATGCATTCATTCATGTCTTTGTTTATTTAGTGAAGTTACTAAGCATTATTTAGTACCTTCTCTGCTCCAATCATTGTCTTAAGCCATCAGGATGCAAAAAGGGTGGTAGGTGTAACCACATAGGTGTCCATCTATGGTGGGGAAAGAAGGCTGTAGAGGGAGGAGCAGTGATCATAGGGGAATAAAGGAGAAAATGTGGCTTGTGGGTCATTCTTTAAAATGGAGGCCCCAGGAGGAAAAAAAAAATCAGATGAAGAGCCCCTACATGTGGACAGATCTTCCAAGAAAATACTGCATGAGCGGGATAGTGAAGAGTGAGAAGGCTACCAGAGAAAGGCTGTTGGATAAAGAAGTACAGAGAATCAGGAACAGGGTTCAAAGAGAAATTAATTTAATTATAAACTTTTTTTTGTATGTATTTATGTATATTTCTCACATGTATATACCCACTATATTGAAAAGGACTTAAGGACAGGACCTTTGTTCATTCTTCATGTCTCCTATAATATCTAGTGCAGCACCTTGCACACAGGAGTTGAATAAATGCCTTTTCATTGAATGAATGAATGAATGAATGAATGAAGCCATAGATGTCTGAGGTTTTGGTACATGTAGGGAGAGGTCATTTATCACAGAGTGACAGACTGATGAATAAATACAGCACATGTTCATGGATCAATTCTTCAGTACAAGGTAGCCAAGAAGCAATATATCTCATCATTTCCTTTTCTATTTTAAGAAAATCTTAATTTTATTGATCTTTTTTCTTTTGTATTATGTTAATTCCCAATTATCCCTCTTTGTACCTTTTCTCATGGACTTATCCAATGTAAGGGGTGGGGGAGGAGGAAGAGAGAAAGGAAATAAGAGACAAAATAAATACAATAATTGACTAGATATAGACATTTTAGCCACTTATTTTGACATAAATCCAAAGTGCTTTCAAGAATGGATACAATAATACAGAACTTCATCAAAGGTTTAATATTGTTTGACTTCCCCAAACTTCCTGATACTGAATTTTCTCATTTATTGTTATCCTTTCCAATTTGCTGTCTGTGAGGCAAAAGCCTTGATGATTTGTTTTAACTTGCATTTCTTTTTTTTTTTTTTAGTAATTTGAAACTTTCTTTTATAATTGTTAATAGTTTGCAATTCATCTTTTGGGAACTGTTTACTTAAATCCATTGAACACTTATCAAGTATAGTTTGACTCATATGTATCTAGAGCTGGCTTCCTATCTATCTATCATCTATCTATCTATCTATCTATCTATCTGTCTGTCTGTCTGTCTGTCTGTCTGTCTGTCTATCTATCTCCATATAGGTATGAGCTAATCTCCAGGAGATAAGTTTATATGTCTATTTATATGCACACACATTTACACAATAATTATCTTTCTCTATATTAGATATAAGACTCTTATCATAAAACACACACACTAACCCACTGCCCTTTTAGTTGATGGTTTTTCTTCCTACCCTAATGACATTGATTTTGTTAAGATTAGATTAGTTTTCATCTCAAGTGGGTCAGAGAAGTCATGACCACATGATCCATGTTCTCCCCCAGGCAAACTCTAAGAAAATAGATTGTTGTGTTGTTATTTTGTTGTGCTCTTTTTGCCTTGTGCTGCAAAGTCATAGTGCAAGGTCCCAAAGGACCTACCTTCCTTTCAATGAATTGCCTCATTAGTGGGTGAATTTGGCTGATCATGACCAAAATCTGTTCCAATTCATTCTTCAAAGAGTAAGGTTGCAATGATAGTGCCTGCCCAGAAGTTATTTGTATATTTGATCTGCTACCAAGCTCTAGGTCTCACTGGCATTAATAACACAATAGTTTCCAAATGCTTTGAGAACAAGCCAAAAGACAAAAAAGTTATACTGCTAGTAGAAATTATTCAGCTTTCTCTGAAACTCTTTTTATGGTTTAAATTTAGGATATCTCAAGCCTGAGAACTATTACTATTCATCATGAAACTCATGACTTCAGACCATTGAAAAATAAATTCATGAAAGATTTGTTCCTTTTATTTATCTTTGTATATTTCTGCCTAAATTATCATCTTATTATTATCATTAACAACAACAACCCTAATAATAATAAATAACTAAGAACAGTGATAACTAGCCATGTAGCAGTTGAAATTTGACAAAGCATACAATACATAAGTTAGCTCATTTGATTTTCATGACCTCCCTATGGGGTTGTAATGCCATGCACAAGCAGGTTCCTAAAAGAATGCTACTGTGAACAGCTTTTAAGGTTTGGATTACACAGTATAGTGAACACTCCATTTATTCCATTACAAGTAAAGGCAAACATTTAAAACAAATCACAATGCTATAGTCAATACTTAATTATTCAATCAATTGGCAATACAATAATCAATCTTCCACTCATAGGGCAATTATCGATTAACTTAATCAGTCACTTATCTAGCAATCAGTCACTAAATACAATCATTAGAAAATTACACAAACCTTCCACCCCTCTGTGTCCAACAAACTTCCGTTTCATCATATGTCTAAGGGGAGGCCTTTTTCTTCATCTTGACTTGGGGTAGTCTCTCTGATTCCCTGGATCCCCTTCCATGGTCTTAGCTCCTACTTGAATCCACAAAACAGTCACCTGGATTCAGAGACAGACAGCTCCCAGGTACTCATCCAGTCCTCCAGGCAGTTCTTGGTACACACTGAAGTTCACGGGGTCCAACACATCTCAAACCCTTCACCAATTCTGTTGAAGGGAACTCAAGGATCCACCAAGCCACAAACAGACAAAGCCTTATCTCAGTCATGCTTCTTCAGTTCTCCAGCAGTTCAGCTGGCCATAGGACCCAGTAGAAATCTCAGCCTTCCAGGCAGCAGCCACTTCAACCTTCACCAGATTCTGGTGTCAAAAAAAACTCTAATTCACTTCTCAGTCAGCTTCCAGATACTGGGAATGAAACTCTCTCTCTCTCTCTCTCTCTCTCTCTCTCTCTCTCTCTCTCTCTCTCTCTTGCTCCCTCTCTGTCTGTCTCTCTCTCTTTTTCTCAAAAACTCCAACTCAGTTCTCAGTCCAGCAGCTCAGCTCCCAGATGCTGAGACAATTCTGCTCCCTCCACCAGGAGCCAACAGGAACATTCTTGACTCTGTCAGTCCTCTGGAGCTCTCCTTAAATGCACACACTGGCCTTCTGTCTCAGCCAACACCCTCCTGCCACATCAGCAGCAAGAGACAGAGTTCACACCCTCTGTTCACACAGGAGACTGAGTTCATACCTTCTGCCTCTTTCACACAAGAGACAGAGCTCACACCTTCTTTACTTAGCCTTTAGTAACTAAGGGCTAAATACCTGCTAAATTAATTACTGTTGCAGAGATATGTACTATTCTTATATCTATTTTACAGATGATCAAACTTACTGAGAGAAGTTACCTAATACACACACACACACACACACACGTGTGTGTGTGTGTGTGTGTGTGTGTGTGTGTGTGTGTAAGATTACTGAGGTAGGATTCAAACTCTGATCTTGCAGACCCTAGCCATTATTCTAGACTACATAATAGGTCCTTACTAATTGCTTTTTAAATTGAATAGTACGTATTCATCCACTTAATATTTCTTCTTAAAGGAGCAGCAGGAAAATAACCTAAACTTTGTGAACTATGTCAAGTTGTTGATTTTTATATACCCTTCCCTACATTTTCTTGACTCTGTCAGATAGGCAACCCTACCCACACTACAAGGAACCTATGCTTGACTGCTTGTGACTTCACTGAAATGTTCGTTCTTTCTCTTTAAGTCTTAATTTGCTTTTTTTTTTTTTAAAGAAAAGCAGCAGGGGAGTGAAATGGGGGGGAGGTAGGATGGAAGTGGGGTAAGAGGAGACTCAGAGAGAGAGAGAATGAATGAATGAATGAATGAACAGATGAATGAATGTCCCTAAAATGAGTAAAGTGCTTACTCTGGATACAAATCCAAGAAAAGCAACTAGCTAGTTCTCTCAAGGATCTTATATTCTAACAGGGAAGCATTGAGCTCAAACTAAAGAGAGTATGGGTGGACCTCCTTAACAAAATTTAATATTGCTCAAATTCAACAATAATAATAGTTGACTTGTTTATATAATTTCAAGGTTTGCCAAGAGCTTTGATATGTTCTTAGGTTTCAAACAATTGATTTGCTAGTATTTATTAAGCACCTTCTATGTGTTAGGTGCTGGGGATCCAAAGGCAAAAATAAAACCTTCCCAGCACTTAAGTAATATACATTCTATCAACAAACATATTTATATGCAGAATATATGAAAAAACAAAAACAAACATGAGACCATTTAGAGAGAGAGGGTACTAAAAGCTTAGGTGATTTGGTCCGTCCACTAGCCCTCTACTATCAATAGTAATATAATCCCAGTTTTCAAAGGAGCCTAAGTTAGAATTTGAACCCAGATTTGCCTATTGCCTAGCCCAGTGTCCTATCTAGTAGGTGGACACCTATTCTGCCTCTTTGTATGGCTTGCCCTTTCTAGCTGATTCAGGATTTTCTTGGCACACATTGCAACCCCTTTCCTCTTAATCACAGGCAGTGTGACTCACTTCAACTTGAAGGAAATTAAACTAATAAGAATATGACATAGGAACCAGACACTTGAATGCTTGATTTGAATTTGTGAAGTGCTCTGAGGCAGAGAGAAAGTGTTAAGTACATCTTGTACAAAACAGATACTGTGTCATCAGAAAGAACATCCTGCAGTCTTGTGACACCAAATGCAATCAAGTTAAAGTCAAGAACATGTGTCAATAATATTCAAATCCTAACAAAAGAAGTTGTTGGGGAGCTCTTGTGTTTTAATCAGATTTCATCTTGAATGCTAAGTGTTGGATCTTGCTCCTGTTATAGTTAGCACCAATTAAAATCTACAGCCACTTAACACTCTAAAGTTCCCCTAGTCACTTTCTACTATTTGTAGAGGGAAGCTGCTCATTTTAGTGACTAGAAACTTGAATTTTAAATAATAAGCCTCTGAGAGCTCTATTTCTTATTCTATGTACTCAGTATATTCCTTGCAATTGAATTAACCATCTCACTTTTTTGCTTTAGTATTTTTCTATCTGTAAACTAACACACAAAACTATTAACATCTGGGAAAAGTTAGATGATTTGTACTTTGTGCAGAGAATTGTGGAATATATCCCACAAACCACACAAAGAAATATAGTGACATTATGTTTACTTGAAATAAAGAACTCCCTTCTATCGCATCCCTCTCCCCAAATAAGAAGTGAACCTAACCTGGTTGGCTTAATATCTGGTTTAATCATATGTTCTGTATTCAAGTCATTGAATTTCAGAAGCACAAGGGAAGTACTACAGAATCAATTATCAAATATTTAAGTGCCTGCTATGTCCTAGAAGATGGACTAGGCTCTGGGGACACAAATAGAATATAGGAAACAATATGGATCATTAAAGTGTGCATTGCCAGAAATGGGGTATGGAACCTACAGCCTTGAGGCCACATGTGGCCCTCTAGATCCTCAAGTGTAGCCCTTTGAATCCAAACTTCACAGAACAAATCCCCTTAATAAAATGATGTGTTATATAAAACTTGGACTCAGTCAAAAGACCACACCAGAAGACCTAAAAGATCAGATGTGGCCTTCAGGCTGTATGTTCCCCAGCCCTAGATAGACAGACTTGTTCTTTATAGCCATTGAACATACAATTGCAGTGGTGTTTTAGCCCTTTGTATACATCTAATTAAATTATCTTCATTTCATTCAGGGCCGAATGATAGCTGATTTGTCAAAGGATGGCATGGAGCAGAAACACTACATGATAAGATTGAATTTTTTAATTAAAGTCTCTAAAACAAGAACTTCTATCTTTTAGGACTAAGGTAAGTTCAAATTGTTTTGAATTATATACTAGAACCAAGAAGTGGGTAAAGGAAAGGGAAATGTTTATTTCATAAAATAAGTGCTCAATAAAATAAGAAAAGTAGAATTTAGGTTTTCTTAGCACCTGTATCATCAAATTAGTCAAAATTTGGAAGATAACGGTCTAGCCTTGGATGGCAAATCAATGAGTTACTTCAGTGAGTCCTTTAAAAGCAATTTTCTTTCAACTGATCTAGAGTACTCCTGATAATGTTCAATGGATATCATGGATAAAACTAAAAACCTGTGAAGAAGAGTTAACATGTGCCTTAAACAATGCCTGAGTGTGTGTTTGTGTGTGTGTGTATGTGTGTGTGTCTTATTCTGAAAATTTACACAGTCTCATTCAGTTAAACACAACAAAAAATTATGCAAGCACATACTATGTAATTTATGCTCTTATGTAAAAAACGCATTATTGTTGTAGATGCCCGACTTATCCTTGCATTTTCTTCTATACCATATCCATACCAAGTGCTTAATAATTGAAAAAATAAATCAATTGATGTCTAAACACATCTGACAAGGTTTCTGTTTAATATGCAAATCATACAAAAACACAAGTATACTTATGAAAATTCAGACTTTAAAATCACAAGCAAAAACAAATTAAAAAAAAAAA
>JAQQSU010005763.1:0-13710 GCA_028627135.1 Pseudochirops cupreus | reverse complement strand
CATAGCACTATGTTCTTGTTACTATGTACAATGGTTTCTCTGTTCTATTCACTTTGTTTTGCATCAGTTTATGTAGATCTTTCCAGGTTTTTCTGAAATCTACCTGCTCATCATTTCTTATAGCACAATGGTATTCCATTAAATTCATATATCATAACTTGTTCAGCCATTTCCCAATTGATGGACATCCCCTCAGTTTCCAGTTTTTTACCACCATGAAAAACTGCTATAAAGTGAACAGTTTCTAAGGAAACTGTGGAGACCTCTACAAATTGATGTAGAGTAAAGTGAGAAGAACTAAAAGAATAATTTACACAACTATAGCAACATTATAGAGAAAAACTATTTTGAAAGACTTTAGATCTGTGATAAATGCAGTAAAGATGAAACACACTACTTAACTCTTACCAGAGAGGTAATGAACCTAAAATGCTAAAAGAGGCATACATTTTCAGACACAATGTGAAAATCTGCATTGCTGGACTATGTATATATATATATACTGCAGACCTTTTTTATGTTTTCTTTAAAAATTGCTCATTGGCAGGAGCACAATTGTAAGTATAGGCTAGTAAAAGGGAAAAAAAGATAAGTAGGTGAAAAAGAATTATTAGTAGCAGTATCATCAAAGACACCATAAAATTTGCACCAAAAACAATCCCACTTAATATATTATTATACTTTTTTAAATGTGTATGTTACACTATTTTTATTTTGAAGCTTAAGATTGGTCTGTATGTTAATCAGATCACAATCAGTTCTCTCCTGGGCTGAATTTTGGGGGTATCTCTAGGTACGCATTTTTATATTGGTCAGTGTCTCTTGGTTTATTCATTTCTCCAATTTTCCTTCTTTGATAAAGGCATTAAAACCATGGCAAGGGCCAGGTGCCACTCCTAACTGTGCTTTTGGTTAAGGTGGTCCACCTTGCTTGGTTTCACCCTTGGTCAGAGGTCTTTTGCTGGCATGTATGTCCTAGGATTAAGCACCCCAACTCCCCAAGTCTTTGGGATTCAGAACATTGCATCTTCAGGGTCATTTGCAGTGTCTCAGGATAATAAGCTAGAGCCCAAGGACCTATGGTATCCTCCTCCTAGTATTGCCATGTTACATTGGGTCTTTTTTGCTCATAGTGGTTTCCAAGGTCCTCCCTCTGGGGTTCCAATCATCCTGAAGCTTTCTCTGCATTTGTTTCTTGTCAATCTCTGCACAGGGTACTGGTGGCTTGATAGCCTGGGCTAGCACTGGATTTGTTGGAAACCCTCTTTCCTATTAGCCAAGGGCTCCTGGCTGATTTTTTCTTCACAATTATGATGTCCAAGAGTCACTGTGATTTCTCTTTGGATTTCTAGATCATTATTCAATATGGTGTAATTTTCAGGTTCTGCCTCCATCCTGGTAGTGATCTTGGCTAGAAATTTAAGTGCTTACATTCTAACGGTGAAAAAGAAATAGTGTCCATTTGGAATCCTAATGTCATGAAAAATAACAGAGACAGCTAAACTCATGAACTTGAAGTGTTTTTGTTCAGTGTTACTGAGTTTAAGAGAAGAACAAAAGGGAAAGGGAGAGGAATATATTTGGAAGTTATGGGAGAAATGAATAAAGGAAGGAGCTTACCATTTCTCATAATTTGGGAATGTCAAAAATTAGTTATACAAACATTGAAGATGGGTAGAGCAAGTGGGAATCTTGTGAATTGTACTCTTAATTGAACAAATAGGTGGAAAGGAGGATGGTAGAATGAATACAAGTAGATTCAAAGATTTTGTTCAAAAAATCCATCAAATTCAATAGGAAAACAGGTAAGGGAAGAAAGTCAGGAAAGATTAGGTTGAAAAATAAGTTAGATATGGGGTTGGAATAGTTTCAAAGAAAACAAATTTCAGGAGACATATCAAAAGGGAGGATTAGAAGAAAAGAAATAAGCATAATAACCATTGACTAGAGTCTGGAATAGGTGAAAAGAGAAGGTGTAGAGGAGTAGGAATAGATCAGTTGTAGATTTCTAGGGTCAATCATATTCATTTTCTTTTCTGACCTTATTCTTCATAAAGACTTGGGTGGGGAACAAATATACTTAGTAGAAAATATGATACAGGGAAAACACAACAATAAAAACTATGAATATGAATACAATGAACTCTCACAAAATAGAATGGAAAATTAGAATGAATTAGAAAGTAAAAAGTAATATGTTGTTTCTGACCAAAGTTCAGATATCTTAAGGGAAATAAGGGATAGAGGGTTAAGGGGTAAGTAAAGGAAAAATGGCCTTGTAGTATCAGATCTCATGCTATAGTAAAAACAGTATTCATTAAATTTACTTGGTGCTTGTTCAAAAATAGAAAAATTGATCAATGAAACAGATTAGGCACAGACCCAGAAGCAACAGACATAGTAGCATAGTGTTAGCTGATCATGAAAATAGATAAAGAAGTAAGGGTTCCCTTGGGGAAGCCAATTGACACAATAGAGTGCCTGGCTTGGAGTCGAGAAGAACTGAATTCAAATCCAGCCACAAATACTTACTAGCTATGTGACCCTGGGCAAGTCACTTAACCCTGTTTGCCTCAGTTTCCTCATCTGCAAAATGTGCTGGATAAGGAAATGGTGAACCACTCCAGCATCTTTGCCAAGAAAATCCCAAATGGGATCACAAAGAGACAGACATAACTGAGATGATGGAACAATGAAATCGAGATTCACGATTTCATATGTAAATTTTTTCTGTTCTTTATGTATTCACATTTATTAATATTTCATTTAGATTTTTAACCACTCCATGTATTCCTTGGAGAGAGGACAATGATGGGCATTTTCCCCTTCCCATTCCTCAGTGAATAACAATGGCGTGGTTGGGGTAGCCATCTGTGTCTTTCTAATGACTCATTCTTTCCCCGTTATGGAGATAATTGAGTTCAAAATACAATTGTTTGCTGAAAATGATGCTATATAACACTGGGGAGAGAATATAGTAATCTAACATAGAATAAAAATGTGCCTGCCATTTCCAATAAGGATTCCCACCATTATTTCCTATGACTATTATTCAGTTACCAGGAAATAAGGCTGCTAAATAACCCAAAGAAACTTTTGTTTCAGAAATCTAGCATCCCACACTAAAACAGACCTCATCTGCCTTAAGCATCTCCTGGCTATAAAGGTACCATTTGAAAACAAAGCAACCAACAGGTATGCTTCCTGCTGCTGAGTATGAATAGTGGTGTTAATGAGCAAGAACAGGAAATGACGAAGTCTCAAGTACAAGAAAAGCAATTGCATTTTAACCTTCCTATGGGAAGGCTATTTTGCTTTTATGAAACATAGCTGAATGGGGGTTTCAGAATTGTTATCTTTTCCTCTTTTTCCCTTGCAATGAAATCAATTTTCAGTGCCTCAAAATGTGATAGCAGAAACTGGGGAGAAGTTATCATTTGGTTAAACATAACTAGCTTGTAGCATTCCACCTTCATTGTTTTATATGTTCAATCTTACATTACGCTCACCAATATATCTCACTGCACTTCAAGGTTGAACAGCTAGGTGTCTGGCAATATGGAGAACAAGTAGGTGGTAAAAGAGGCAAGAAAGCTGAAGAACTTTTAAAATATTCTTTTCAAGGATCTTTTTGTGTTTGTCCATTGGATCTAGAGATTGCTCAAAAAAGCTAAGTTTGATATCTCTCTGAGAAAAAGTTATTTTAATTTTTATATTATTATCTTTGTAAAGATCAATAGAATCTAGCTATTGTCCTTTGTTCTCACAAAGGACCAAAATGACATCTCTATGTTGGGGGCAAAGTATAGTATGTCTGACTGTGCCTGTTCAGACCAATACAAAGTCAAAATGTTCTACTGATGGGGTAGAGGCTTTGGGAATCCACTTGAACTCTCTTTCAATCTTCTTATGGCTTATGGCCTCAGATGAAGGCCAGATTAAGTGGGAAAATTCAAGTAGAATTCAAGGGGGTTCTCAGAGCCTGTACCCCATCGCTACCACAGGTCAGGCCCAAATTGTCCATGTGAACATTTGGAGTGGAGATGTCTCTAAATTTGTGCATCTCATGCTTCTTTTGGGCTGCTACAATTCTGCTTGCTCATAGAGCACAGTGGCTTCTTAAATGCAAGCAGGCCATGTTGGGCAGTCCTGTGCCAGTATCTCCCACATTTTGCAATCAGTTCCAAAGCTCTTCATAGAGACCTTGAGACTGTCCTCATATTGTTACTTCTGACCTCCATGTGAGTGCTTGCTTTGTGTAGAAAGCAAGAAAGGAGTTGTTTGCCTACTTTAAAAACAGCCTTCCCAGAACCCTATGTGGATCAAGGAGCCTAGTGGGATTGTAATCTGTCATGAGAAACATGGATTTTCCTGCTGTACCTGTGCTTCTCAGGTGGAGGAGTTCAGGAGTGAATTGCACAGGATTATCATTTTATTTGAGATCCAATGAAGTAGCACAGTGAAATTGTTCCCATGGCCTACCGAGTTTTTCGTCTAGAATGCCCTTTCTCTTTCACATTTAAAGTACATCCAGTCTTCAAGGCCTCCATCCCCATCATGAAATCTTCTTGGAGGTCCCTGACTGTTCCAAATACCTGTGAATCTCCATAGAAGCTCTACTTTAGTCTAATAAATGTGAAGACCAGAATAAAAAATAAATATAATAGCTACAGCAAAAATTCAATATAGAATGCTAAATAAAGCTGTCAAAGTTCTTGGTCTTGTCAAATGGTTCAAAACCAAGCACTGATATTATTTTATGAGTGGAAATAATATGAAAGAAGAGGCATTGTTACTATTTACTTTGCCACTGCACCCTATGGACTTTAAGACTTTTAAGACTTGCAACTGAAACTTTACACGTGTGTTGTCTCCCCCATTAGAATATAAGCTCCTTGAGAGCAAGGACTCTTTTTGTCTTCAATTTGTATCCTCAGCATTGAATAGAGTGCTTTGCATATAGTACATGCTAAATAAGTATTTCATTTATTCATTCATGCCCTATTTGTTTTTCTGCCAGAGGCATTCATTAACTATGCATCCTAAAAAAACAGAACAAACAAAAAAATCTGATATCCCTGATGAAAGTAAAAATCTACAAATTACTTACTTTAATATGGAATATGATGAGTTCATAAATTGAATGGAGGAACAATTTATGAAAAAACCAGGAAAATGAATGTAAGGATGAGGATTTCTACCTCTACTCTCTGTAATATAAATAAAAAAAGGAACTTTTGAAAGTCAAGATGGCAGAGTAAGCAGTAAGTCACTTTCCCTCTCCCTTATTGACCTCTAAAACCCAGAAAATATTGACCCTGGAAAAATACTGGAACAGTGGATCCAGCAAAAAGACAGAGTGAAGCAATCTTTTAGCCTAGGAGGCTTAGGGGAGCAATGAGAAAGGTCCCTCTAGCTGTGATTGAAGGGGACCAGTAGAAGATAGGAGGCATCCAGGCAAATCAACAGCAAGCCTCATCTTAGCAAACCAGCAGGAGATACTGAGCTTCAGGGTAGTGGAGCAGGCAGGCACCAACACCAGGACCTGCATATGCCTTGGCATAGCCTGGGAACCGGTGGACTCCAGCTCAGAGAACCAACACATGCATTGGCAGGCAAGTATCCTCCATCAGCCAAACCTCCACATGCTTTAGTGCAAATCCAGGTGAGTAGTCTGGGGCAAACTTCCTTGTGCTTCAATGCAGCATGAGTGGGCAGGCATCCTCCAGTGGCCAGACCTCCACTCCCATACCAAGAGCTTCAGTGTAGCCTGGGAAAATGCAGAAAAACCACACATAACCTCAGCATACTCTAGCCACCACCACTAGGACCCCAGTTCAGCACCAAGCAAGCTGCCAGACCCCTACAACCTCCAGCTGCCAGTATTTGAGGCCCCAGAACACAAAGACCATGACCAAGTTACTGACCCCCTGCACAAGAAACTTGGGTCAGTGCCCCCTGTGCTCCAGCAGAAGAGCTCAACCTTAAAAGCCAGGAAATAGGTAAACATCATGAGCAAAAAGCAGAAATGGACAAATGACCATAGATTCTTTCTATGGGCATAGGGAAGATCAAAACACAAATTCAAAAAAAGACAACATTGTCAATATATCCACAAACAAAACCTCAAAGGGGAATATTAACTGGTCACAACCCCAAAAAGCCTTCTTGGAAGAGCTTAAGAAGGAATTTAAAAGTCAAATAAGAGAGACAAAAGAAAAATTGGGAAAAGAAATGAGAGTTATGCAAGAGAAAGTCAACAACTTGGAAAAGAACAGACAAAGATGACTGTGTAAAATAAAACCTTAAAAAATACAACTGGCCAAATGTAGAAAAAAAATACACTGAAGAAAACAACTCCTTAAAAAGTAGAATTGGCCCAGTAGAAAAGGGCATACAAAGGCTAATTGAAGAGAACAAGTAAAATTTAATAAATTTATTGAAAATTAGAATTGGGCAAGTGGAAGCTCTATGAGACATCAAGAATCAGTCAAACAAAATCAAAAGCATGAAAAAATAGAAGAAAGTGTAAAATAATTCATTGGAGAAACAACTGACATAGAAAATAGATCCAGGAAAGATAATTTAAGAATTACAAGTCTACCTGAAAGCCATGATAAAAAAAAAAGCCTGGACAGCACCCTTCAAGAAATCATCAAGGAAAACTGCCCTGAGGTCCTAGAACCAGAGAGTAAAATATCCATCAAAAGAATCCACTGATCACCTCATGAGAGAGGTCCCAAATCGAAAAGGTGAGGTATTCCTTGTAGCCAGACTCCAAAATTATCAGGTCAAAGAGAAAATACTGTAGGTAGTTTTAAATATCATGGAACCACAGTCAGGATGACACAGGACCTTCCAGCTTCACGTTAAAGGATGAGAAGGCTTGGAATATGATATACTGTAAGGTAAAGGAGCTTGAGATCAACTACCCAGCAAGATTGAGCATGATTTTTCTTTTTTTTAAATTTTTCTCTCATTTTAAAAATTTACTTTTCGTTTTTAACATTTACTTCAATAAGTTTTAATTTTTCTCCACCTTCCTCCTCTCCACCCCTCCAAGACTGCATGCAATCCAATATAGGCTCTACATATACATTCTTATTAAACAGTTTCACATTAGTCATGTTGTCTAGAAGAATTAGAATGAATGGGAGGAACCATGAGAAGGAAAAAACAAAACTAAACAAAAAAAAGAGAGCAAACAATATGCTTCAATCTGCATTCAGATTCCATAGGTCTTTCTCTGGATGTGGATATCATTTTCCATCATGAGTCTTTTGGAGTTGCTTTAGGTCACAGTGTGGCTGTTACTGTGTACAATGCTCTCCTGGTTCTGCTCACTTCACTCAGCATCAATTCGTATAACTCTCTCCAGGTTTTTCCAAAGTCCACCTGTTCGTCATTTCTTATAGCACAATAGTATTCCATTACATTCATATATCACAACTTGTTCAGTCATTCCCCAATTGATGGGCACCCTCCAATTTCCAGTTCTTGACCACCACAAAAAGAGCTGCTATAAATATTTTTGTATGTGTGGTTCCTTTTCCCATTTGCATGATCTCTTTGGGATACAGACCTAGCTAGAAGTGGTATTGCTGGGTCAAAGGGTATGCACATTTTTATAGCCCTTTGTGCATGGTTCCCAATTGTTCTCCAGAATGATTGGATCAGTTCATAACTCCACCAATGATGAATTATTGTTCCAATTTTCCCACATCTTCTCCAGCAATTATAATTTTCCTGTTTTGTCATATTAGCTAATCTGATAGGTATGATATGGTACCTAAGAGTTGTTTTGATTTGAATTTCTCTAATTAATAGTGATTTAAAGCATTTTTTTCATAGAGTATTTATTATTATAAAGTTTTAGTTTCTTCCCCTACTCTCAAGCCTTCAGTTCTCCCCTCTGGCCTGGATCCCAGATGAAAAACTCAGCTCTCCTATAAGTACCCACAGCCACCAGCATCCCTGCCTCACTGCTTCTGCTCTCACTGGACATGTGCTTATTCCTTCTCTCCCAGCACAGCATCTTAGCATCACAGGTAGGCCTCACATCTCTGGTCAGCAGAGACTCCCTCAATCTTCCCCCATTCAGACACCTGACTCCCCACATCAGCCAGGAGGTGCAAATTCTTGTGACTGCGATCAAGTCTATCTCACCTCCAAGGCTTGCCACTTGCTGTTTCAGTTGAGCTGTCTTGGTAGTGTTTACCCTTCAATTGGGTCAAACTTTTATCCTTTGGTCCTTCTTCAGATCTTTTCCACTTTTCTTAGGAGAAATACTGCCTGGTCTCTAGTTTATTTTTACTTCCCTATGTTCACCCTGATGCTCTACTTTGTGTTGTTTGTGGAGGAAATCTGGAGAACATGGAATTTTCTGGCCTACTCCAACATCTTCCCAAAATCCTCCTTGAAAGCTTCCCTTCTTAGAACATATTTATTAGCCATCTGACCAATCAATCAACATTTATAAAGCACCTACTAAGTGACAGGCACTGTGCTAAGTTCTGGGGATAAAAAAGAAGCAAAAACTAGTCCTTGCCCTCAAAGAGATTGCAATCTAATTGGAGAGACAACAGGCAAACAAATACATAAAAGAGCAAACTGCATGCAGCATAAACAGGAGATAATTAGCAGAAGGAAAGCGCTGGAATTAAGGAGGTCTCCTTAACTTTTCTCTGACCTTTTTGAAATATTCTTCTAAAAATCTGGAGTATCTTCTTGAGTAAAGTAATAGCTCACATTTATGCAGTTCTTTTAAAAATCTTACATAATTATCTCATTTAATTCTATTAAGTTTTAATGTAGGTAGGACAGCTAGATGGTGCAGTGGACAGACTGCCAGTCCTGGAATCAGGAAAACCTGTGTTCAGATTTGGCACTTAGTAGTTGTGTGAGCAAGCCACTTAACTCTTTTTGCCTCAGTCCCTCATCTGTAAAATGAGCCAGAGAAGAAAATGGCAAACCATTTCAGCATCTTTGCCAAGAAAACCCCAAAAAGATCACTTAACAGTTGGATGCAACTGACATAATTTAATAATACCACCAAAATAAGTATTATCACCCTAGTTTGTAGATGAAGCGGAAGAAAAGCTGTGTGGTCAAGTTATTTGACCAAAGTCATCCAACCAAGACTTGAACTCAGATCTTTTGACTATAAATCCAACACTAATTTCCATGATAATGTGTGTCACAGTAATGTAAACGGGAAGATCTTTCTCATTCATTAATAGGCCCATGTGTGGCCTGCTTGAGTCACATGGTAGCCTTAGTCACATGAGTCTGTGATGGGAGGAGCTTGCAGAATGGGTGAAGCAGGGAGGGTGGAGCAGAGCTGACAGGAAGTTGGAGAGAACAGTTAGAGCTGAGGGAGAGAGAGGAAGCAGGCAGTGAGCTTTGAGTGTTTGTTTGTGGGAAGACCCTAGTAGGGGGAAGGCTTGGGTATAGTGGTGCCCCCTGCATTGTTATTGTATATAGATTTATTTGCTGCTATGATGGAATTGGCTTCCTGGTGTCGAGATTCAACTTTCTGGTGTTTGAATAAATGTTTTGGTTCTGTGTTCCATATGGAGAGTCTGTTATATTTGGCAATTCAGAATCATGCTGATTTTTTTCATAGCTGCTGGAGGTGCTATGAATATCACACTAGTGCTACAATATGTTACCACCAATGTTTCCTTTTTTTGTATTTTATGATTGCTTTTGTGATATAGTCACTTTCTTCCAAAGTTCCCATTTTTCAACTTCACTAAGTAGTCTTTCTTTATTGGTCATAATTAATTCTAGAGTGGTAGCAGTTACCTTTGTCATTCTGCCCTCTGCAAGATAAAACTGTCAGTAATGAAAGTCAAGAATTTATCAGATGCTCTACTTTTAGTAAAATGAGATTCCCAGGCAAAGTAGGGAGAATCTAAGCTGCCAATGACACTGTGCTAATTTCATAATTTAAATTAGGGAAGCATCATCACAATGCTCCATTGGAAAAGGCAGTCTATAGCAAGCCATGGGATGCAGCCCAAATCAGATTAAAATGTAATTAGAAAATATCTAACAAATTATATAGAAATTCAATAAAGTGTGAATAATATTAATTTGAGGTTTCCAAGTTAATATGTGGTTCCCAGAGATTTTTCTATTTGATTTTGATATCATTGGTCTATAGAATACTTTTCATAACAAAAATGCTTTTATGCTCATCCATATAATCTCCACCATGACCTAACTTTCAAGTTTGTATATTTCCATGTAACTGTATAACATGCTGACATACAATGTCACTTACTTCCTGCTCTTTTAATTAGATGTTTCTTTTATAGTAACTTGCTTTTACATACTCCTTTAAATTTTGCAACATACTTTGCAAGTATCATATGTGCTATTATTATCCCTGATATTTATAGATGGAAAAACAGTGAGGCCAATAGTGGTAATGTAACTTGACCAGGATCACACAAGTAGTCAATGTTTGAGGCAGGATTTGAACTCTGATTTTCTTGACTTCAGGACCAGCACTGTGTCCACTGCATCACATTACTGCCTTTGTTTCTTTTAAACAAAGTATGCTTGTCTATTTCCACGTTTGAGTTAAGAATTCCACCCTACCAAGCTTTGGTGTAAGCTATGAATTTGTTTTTATCTTCTTGTGGTAAAATGCTAGGTTTACCTTGTTTTTTACCCATACTCATTGGGTGCGATATAATCAAGAGAGGCAATATGGTATTGCACTTGTCCTCAGAAAGTAAGAATTTGAGAACCAGTTCTGCCACATACTAGCTTTGAGACTTCGACCAAGTTTGTAAATTTTCTGAGCCCCAATTTTCTCATCTGTCAAATAGGCATGATGCCACTTGTATTACCTGCTTCACAGAGATTTTGTGAAGATCAAATGAGATGAAGGCTATAAAGTAGTTAATAAAAAATAAAATGCTATATGAATTCCAGCCATCATTAATACATATGAAACATAGAAAATTACAGAGTGACTTGGAAATATGTTTTTATTTAATATAGAACAATAATATAGCTGGGAGTTAAGAAGTGGAAAAAGCAGGCTTCTGAGTCAAGATAACCTGAACTGCCTCTGATACATCCTGACTGTAAGGCAACATCCCAGGCAACACTCTAAGACTACAAATTGACAATCAACATTAACAGAGAATGCTTTCTCACTGCAGATGTTCCTACATTGATGAAAGCTTAGGTCCAGAGCAAAAAATAAAACCAAATGGAATTTCAAACCCCCAAACCAGAACTCATTATTATTCCTTATGGTCTCACATTATTCCCAGTTATTTTTATATGATAATCTTTTCCACTGTTATTATTTCTATACCATAACTGTTGTTCTCCAAAGTATCTTGTTTGACAGGTTTGTCTTGACATTTTTCCTCCCTTTCTCTCTATTTTCAGTTTGACATCCTGTTGATCAAATCATCAAGCCAAATGCTTTCTTCTAATCCTCATGAGACACACCCTTTTTCTTGCCAGGAGCCTGTTATAAGGAGAATTGAAGGAGTGAGACCATTAATCTTTTTAAGTGGAGTTTAATAAGCTGGAGACTGCAAGGGGTCAAGCTTACCCAAATCAAGCAGCCCCAAGATGCATTTTCTCGGGGTTTATATAGACAAAAGTCACAACATAACTGTTACCATGGGGAAACCACAACTTAGTCAGTTGCTACGCAGGTGGGAAAAATACAGAAGCCAAAAGGTAGCAATCAGTTCATTGTGCCCAGCTGGACAGTTCCCAAGTCTATTTTGAGAACTGAACAGAAGAAGGTGCTATGGGATCCAGGTAGCAGGTTTGGGCAGGTTTACTTAGCAGGATTATTGTCTAGACAGGCTTTGTTGGGTTTTGGGCAAGTCTTCTAGGGAGGTCTCCTATGATCGGGAGAGATGGGTGATGTTCACAAAATGGGGGGGGGTTATAACAAACCCCTCATTCCAGTATGATGATCCAGAAAACTGAATCATGTTTTTTGAAATGATCTATGTAGACAGGTGTTCCTCTCTCATATCCTTCTCTCTTTTCCAAAACTTCAATTCGAAGAAGAAATAAAAACACCATGTGTGCCTTCACATACTCAATTTCTTACCTGGGACTTTCAAGCCAACAGGGATACATTTTAGATGTCATAGGATCATAGAGTCATACAGCTAGAGTTGACAGCCACCTCAGAGGACATATAATCTAACTCCCTCATGTGTCGATAAGGAAACTGAGTCTCAGAGCAGTTAAGTGTCTGGTCCAAGGTCACACAGCAAGTGAAGTATCTTCTGGTGGTAATCACTGATCAGAAGAAATCTTTTTTTTCTTATTCTACTATGATAAGGAGATGCTCGTTTTATTTCTTAAGTTCAGAATAAAATGAAAAAAAAAGAAATGGGTAGCATTCAGCAGCTTTGATGAGTTTTGGCAGTCTTTTTTTTTTTCTTATATCTAAAATACATGCTTTTAAAAGATAGCATAACTCCCAAGTGGTCATACCTATGATGGCCACATGCAGCCAACTTAACAATATAGTAAATAATAACAGCCAGTTCCTCCTTTCTCCCTCTCTCACCCATAAATATAGCCAGGGATATGCTGGGTAGCTTGAACTGTCTCAGGAAAATCAAATTTTTTATGTAGCCCAAGATGGCACCACATGCCTGCCTCTTGGCCACCACGTGGCTGCCACATTAATGGTCATATTGTGACTGGAATCATTAGCTTATGAGCTCCTTAAGGGTGGGGGACTATGTTTTGCCTTTCTTTGGAACCCCAGAACTTAGCACAGTAAATGGCATATTGTAAGCATTTAATAAATGTTTATTCACTGACTGGCCCACTAAAATTTCTCAGATTTTTTTTTTAGCAGAACAAATGCTGTCAAACCATTACCCATCTTGTACTATACTTGTGCAGCTCATTTTTTTTTGTACCCAACATGGAGGATTTTACATTGATCCTCTCCTCTCGCTCTCTTCTTAACTCTCTAAAATCTGACTTTTAACCTCATCATTTAACTAAGGCATGCAATGGTCTTTCAATTGCCAAATCTATTGGCATTTTTTCTCTCTTCATCCTTCTTGACTTCTCTGCAGCCTTTGATGCTATTTATAAACTTGTTGATACTATCTTCTCTCTAGATTCTTTTCTAGATCTTTGCAGCACTGCCCTCTTTTCCTTCTCATCCTACTTACCTGACTCCTCATCAGTCTCCTTTGTTGGAGGTTGGATGTTCCCATTCCTCTTACCTAGGGCCTCTTCTACTCTACCTCTATACTATCTCAGTTGATGATCTCATCAGCTCCTATGGATTCAACTGTCACCTATGCTGCTGATTCTCAGGTCTACTGATCCAATCCTAACCTCCAAATTTGCATTTTAACCGCCTATTGGAACACCTTGAACAGGATGCTTATAGACATCTTAACCTTAGGTCCATAAAAGAACTCAATATCTTTTCCCTCAACTTCCTCACTTCCAACTACCCATTATTTTCAAGAGTACCACCATCCTCCCAGTCACCCAGAATTACAACCCACATCTAATTCATTGCCAAGTTCTGTTGATTTTATGTTATTAATGTTTCTCACAAATATTCCTTTTTCTCCTTTTCTACTCGAGATGAATGAAACATCTGAGAAACAAGGTTTCTGGGTAATTAATAATCAATTTATTAATTAGACTAGCAAATAATAATCAATAATAAGTTGAAGT
>JAQQSU010005762.1:0-13711 GCA_028627135.1 Pseudochirops cupreus | reverse complement strand
TTGGGTATTCTTATACCTACTTTCCTGTCAGGTTGAAGCTAATAAGGGAAGGCAAGGGTGAACAGCATCCTGTATATAATAATGCTCATGACTCTTAATGGCATTCTGGTCTTTTCTTCATCTCCCCTTAGTATTCTAAACATGAGAATCCATTTTGTTTGGTTTGGTTTGGTTTTTGAAGACCTGGGTCCTCCTTTCTGCATACTCTTGCCCAGTGATGTCATCAGCTCCCATGAGTTCATCTCCGCACTTCCAGGTCTATATAACTTGCTCCACTAGCTCTCCTGAGCTCCAGTCTCTCTTCACTAGCTGCCTTTTTGACATTTGAAATTGGATGTCCTGGAAGCATCTTAAAGTCAACACATCCAGAACTGAATTCATCATTCTTCCCTCCTCCCAATGCTCCCCTCTTCACAACTTCCCTATTTCTGTTGAAGGGACCACCTTCACATTCTCGTAAGTTAGGTCCACACCCTCAGGGTCATCTTTGACTCTTCCCTGTACCTCATGCCTCACATTGAGTTGCCATGTTTTGTTGACTTCTCAAATTTGTCTTCTTACCACTCCCCGAGCCATCGTCATCTCTTGCCTGGACTGTTACAGCAACCTTTGAATTGGTCTCCCTGCTTCCAGCCTTTCTCCTTGATAGTTCATCCTCCACTTAGCTGCCAGTTTGATGTTTCTAAAGCACAGCTCTGACCATACCACTTCTCCACTCAGGAAGCTCCTTCTTGTCTCAAAGATAAATGACATGGTCCTCTGTTGAGCATTTTGAAACTCTTCACCATCTGATTCCAGATTCCTTTTCTAGGCATATTACATATGACTCTCCTTCACGCACTCTTCATTCCAGCACAGCTAGCCCACTTGCTGGTCCTCATTCATAATATCCCATCTCACATTTCAGGACTTTTGTAGTCTGTCCCCCACATTTGGAATCTACTCCTCCCCTTACTTCTGCTCTGCAGCTTCCTTCAGGTCTTAGATACAGTGCTAGCTCTTACAAAAGGCCTTTCTGAATCATGTCAGTCTGTCACTAGTGCTTCTCCTCTAGGAATTTGTTAGGTATTCACTTTTTATATGTTTTGGACTGACCTGTGTGCCTGTTTTCTCCTAGTGGATTGTAAGCTTCTTGAAGCCAGGGGCTGTTTCATTTCTCTCTTTATCACTTGTGACTAATACAGTGCCTGGTACGTGGACGGCACTTAATAAATACTTTTTGGATGAGCAAATGGAACGGATACAGATGGGAAGTCCAGAAGATAGGTTCTTGTTCCTGCCAAGGTCTTGGCGGGGAAGCATCTAGAGGACCTGCTTTTCATACCTTGGTTCTCAGAAATGGTGTCTGTATTTATTGTACTCATTTTCACTTATGTTCTACCTAGTGCTGTCAGTGTTGGTGAGTATTTTCTCTTTTGGAACTTCAGGAAAGGGATCTGTGTCTAGAAACATGCACAGTCAGTTCTAGCAATCATCTCACTATATGATATCATGCAATAAAAACCACCAGACTTCTACAGAAAATGAAGCTGAGGCATGAAACTCAAAAACTTCATCACCAACACAACAAAAAAGACAAGAACCTAATAAAAATGGTGGGAACTGCGATTGAAACAGACATATTAAATGGCTAAGAAATGGATAAATATGACAGTAAATAGTGATGGTGTCCTAGTCCTCAGGCTGCTGCTTCATCAGCTCTCCAGCCTGGGATGGCAGAGTCAGTGGCTACAGGCAAGAGGATGGCCTCGCTGGCTGCGACTCTAGGCCATGGAGGACAGGGTCACTGGAAGAAAGTAGGAGGGGGTGGTAGAGTTCTTGCTTGTGGCCCAGCCCAGCCCTCCTCTGCCCATAGCTCTCATTGCACTGGAAGATACATGATAAATATGGCACTTTACCATGAAAAAGACTTGGAATTTGCCTGTAGGAACGGGCATTGGAAAGGTGGCTGCCATTTGTGAGTTACCGTAAAGTTATGCAGTTTTCTGTGTTCTGGCTGTTTCTTGGGACAGAGCCTCACATAAACAGCCATGAAATTTGTTTTGTGCTCCAGTTGTTCTCTAATATATCAATCATGTTACAACAAATTTGCATTTTCAAAATGAGCATTGCAGCTGAACTGACTGAACATAAACAAGACTCAGATCATTCATAGGATCCAGTGTGTATAGGGGTAGTTGGAAATGCCATTTTTAAGTAAAAATAACTGATAGAGATTTGAAAGTTGTTTATGAAGTCTCTATGATTTTCAAATGAATGATCTAAACTCATTAATAAGAGCAGGGAGAGTACACATAATCTTTCTTCCCACTTTTATTTATATTCATACAGATACCTGATTGATATTCCTAAAGCTTGAGCCTTTCACTCCTTTGTGGAAGAAATTCCAGTGGCTCCTTTATTGCCTTTCTGTTTGACTTTTAAATCAGTGATTGGGCTTTGACTTCTCTTTCTGAACTGATTTCCCATGATTCTTCATCTTGGGATCCACCTTCTAGCCAAAGAGGCCTGTTGAGTGTTCTATCTATGCAACATCCCATCTCCTCCCCCCATGCTGGGCACAGGCTGCCTCTGTGCCTGTAGTTTTACCTCCTCGCCTCCTTTACGCCTCCTACATTACCTTTCTCTTTTACTTATCTGCGTACGTGTTTTTTCTTCCAGTAGTATGTCAGCTTTTTAAAGTTGAAGACTACACGACTTGCATGTAGCAAGCATTTAATAAACACTTGTTGAATTCACTTAAAGGAGGAGAAATTTTCCTCAAACATTAGTAATTAATGACTTTTGGAGAAAATCATTTTTATGAAGTCTTTTCAGTTCTAAGCTATTCTATAAAATAGAATTTACCTCTGTGCATAACATCATGTCTAAATATATTAATTATTGTGAAACACATATAAATATATGAATATATAAGGTACTCATCATTTTCATTCATTGTACTGGAACAGAAGAAGCACTTTTACGATCAGACTTTTGTTTTGGTTGGATTTTTTGACATGATGGTTTTGATTTCACAGCATCAGGCAAATACAGTATTTGCATATTTCTAGCACAATGAAAACTTTAAAACACTGATTTTAATTTAGCATATGCATTTGTTAGTAGTTGTCAGACAATTGGCTACCTGTTTATCATTTTTCAGGTGGATAATTTGCTGTTTTGATTACAGACATCTGTTTCCATTTCTTTTATATAACAGCAATAATAGTAGAAGTAGCTGACAAAACTGGTCTTCTCATGATGGACTTAATTAATGGATGGTTATTTTTGTCATTTAAAAAAGACATTTAATTGTTTAATATTATTTTTTAGAGTGAAGATTTGTTGTCCTTTTAAAGGACAAATGTTGTCCATTTAAAGATGATGAAACTGCTTCTGTCAGTTCTTTTCCATTGTTTATCGCTGCAGTGTGCATGCTTTGCAAACAACTAAACTTAAGCATTCAGCACTGAACTTGAAGGAACTGAAGTTGGACATCTTTGGTGATGCTTGGCTTCCAAGAGGTGGCCCAAGATGCCTTTGATTGGCCATGATGTGGTGTGAATAGTTGTAGACAGGGCAAGTGTAGTAAATCTGCTGGTTTATTATGCCCTGCAGACAGGAAAATCAACTAATTAATGACTTCCTCTTATTCCACTGAAAACATCTTGATGGCTTAGAGGCAGACAGTTTTGTTTAAAAAGCAAGGCAAAGTCAGAGGCAGAGAAGCACATGACTCATGTTTGTCCATACCTGTCCAGTAGCGCTGGTGTGTGGTGAGGTTCAGCTATCCTAGTGTGACTTTTTTCTAGCCTCATAGGCATTTCTCTGAGGACAGAAAATGGAATGTGCTTTCCTTTTAGAGAAACTGTTTCAAAGAGAGCAATAAGGATTTTGCACTTTTCATGTTACTTGTTGCTTCTGAGAGTAGCATAAGCATTTTAAGCATCACAGTCGTGGTGTTTGTGTCTCAAGGCTAATTTTGTGTATCAACATCTATACTCATTCAAGATGGTGAATTAATACCTAATGCATAGATGAAAAATGGAAAACTACAGACCAGACATTTTCCGAGAGACTCTTTAAGATAAATGATGGCACTTCAGCTAACTTAGTGCCCTAAGATTGATAGCTATTCCACTGATCATTTTTCTGGATTAACTCCTAAAGGGAATTATTGAATCACTGGCTAATTTTGAAGTCCATTATGGTGAAATATAATTGTGGCTGTGATTCACTGGGTGTACCGACTGACACGGACTGTTCCCTAGGCCTGTGATGTAAATGAAAGCCAAGGGAAACACACTAATGATGAATGACTCCTCATGTGAAAAAAAAGTAGAAGCATAAGCCAGCCAAAGCTGAATATTATTTTTGGCTGCCATCTGTTTTCTTATACCTTTATTAGAACTGGTAGTGAAATGTGAAATGCCACCAAACTATGGAAGAGAAATCTCTTGCTTTTATCCATTCCTGATGTTTTGATGTGCCAAAGCATCATCCATCACAGATCTTAGATGTCATAACGGTCATTATATTCAGCAGACCAAAACATAGTCTTTAGAGATTATGGGAGCCAATCTTCAAGCCATATGACTGGGTATTCCTAGTGGGGTGGAATCCAGTGCTTTTTATTCCTCTGACCCCAAAGATTAAAAACAAGTTTATCTCATTACTTTTCTGAAAGCTATAGAAAAAAAAAAGCACTATAAATCCAGTAAATAGATAGGGAAAACAGCAGCGCATGCTAACCCCAGGTGGAGAAGTAAGTCCAAAAGGGAGCACAAAGACCTGGATCTGAAAATTTGGTTGGATTTCCTGATTCCACTTAGCTTTTTCACAAGATTTCTATTAATAGGATCTTCGGGGGGGGGGGTGTGTATGTGTGTGTTTTAATCTGCTTTTCTCACTTTTGAGCCTTCTCTTTATTTGCATTAGGTCCCCAGATAACTTGGGGGTTATTGAGTTAAATATCTCTCAGAGGCATTTTTGTGTTTTTGTTATAGTTGTATTTGTACCACAGATTCTCAAGGTAGGGAGTCTCTCCACCACATTGTAAAAGAAGCCAGAGACCCTAAGTCTGTGCAGTGACATCCTCTGAACTTTTCTAGAATTTCTTCGTTGTGTCCGATGTTCTAGTTTTGAATGAACTGAATATCAAGGAGTATGAGAGAATACTCTCCTATATGGCTGTATGAGAGAATACTCTCCTATGTGGCTGGTGTGGGAGATAGCAAACATTTTATTTACTTAGTCTTTTCATGCTGGAGAAGTGAGGTAGCCTTAGCCGCTAGGAGCATTTTGGTGATGGTTTTCTGCTCTGCATACTAATCAAGGATGTGTTCCTTGGTTATCTTACCAAAAATGATTGATCTGAACACACATTCTTTCTTTGGAACTGAAGACAGATATTAATTTACAACTGCGGGGTGAATTGGTTAAGTTTTTTGAAGTCACAGGCAAGTGTTTTCAATTGATCCCTCAACTTGCCTATAATGAAGATCATGATCACCTGGCTGGTGAAAAAGAGGAAGTAGTTTACTAGAATTTTTTTCTCTATCCCAAGTTGATGTATTAGAAATAAAATTTACCTTTTCACACACATTCAAGGAGTCTTTAAAAAGAGTGTTTGGAATTGGATTTCATATTTTTCAGAAGGCATAGATCAATGCACAGGCATTTTGGTTGGTGGTATATTGATCTTAAAGTTTTATTAAGAGTGTCATTGGTATCATCTGACAATGTATATGCCCATTCTTAGTCACAAAAGTTCTAAATTGAGGAAGTGATTTGGAGAACTGTTCATCTTAAAATATTTCTGTCATTCAGCATTAATTACCAAACAGCAAAGAAAGCATCTGTAGGGACAAATAATGAAAGATTATGTCAGAGCAAGAGCCTCCGAGAATTATGAACCCACATGCTATCTAGTTGGATGGTCTAGTTTTAGTTCAGCCAGTCAAGATCCCTGGTGGTTCTTAGTGTCTTATGTGTCTGCCCTCCTATTTCTGATGGCTCTTCATTCAAAAGTCTTGTTTATTTCTTGTTTGGAAGCCATATATATTGCAGCCCATTTTTCAGCCATTGACACCTTGGAAACTAGAATATGTGTGAATGAAGTATTCTTAGGATGGTTGTCACTGCTTGGCACCAGTTAGGGTTATATTCACATTTGTTTTTTATTGAAAGCACAAGATTTATGGAGTATAGAAGAGCACCATGCAGAATATATAGGCCAGCCGGAGTGTACAGTGTGGTTTAACCAGCAACATCTCTAAATATATGAAGTAATTATATTTAATTAGTGAAGAACAGCAAGCATTCCTTAAATGGTCTTAGAACTCGTTACCAAAGAAAATTCACTTCTGGATCTAATCAGACTTCTTAGACCAGATATATTTTGGATTATGAGTTCATCTAAAAATGCAACCTTGAATGGCCCAGATGACCACTAAATTCTAAAGTAGTCCTAGTAAAAGTTAATGATGCAGAGTTTTCTGTACCAAAAAGGAGCGGTTAGCTGTAATCAAACCAATCCTGAGCATTAAATACCAGTGAGTATTATAGACAGTGATGAGGAGTTTGTATATAAAGTGCTGAATTCTTAGCAATGAATTTTACATATTACCCACCCCCAAAAGGAGCTTATTTGTTGTATATTGCAACCATGAAAGACTTGAAATGTAACACAGAGAGAAATGATCACGCTTTTCCTTATCTTTCAGTAAGCTGCCAGTTGATACACCATATTAACCAGTTTTTAGAGACCAAAGGGCTACAGTATTATATGAAGAGCCTTGACTGCATCAAAGCATTCAGAGAGGAAGCCATTCAGGTATCAGAAGGTTTTTTTTTTCTCTTGGCTGAGGCCTTCAAGACCCAGGGATAGTGTTAAAGGGCAAATATATAGAGAGCAGCCTGAAATCAGTGAAGCATGTTTAACTTTGGAAACAGCCACTCACCTTCTCATCCCTGGTGAATTGACATGACAGGACAGGAGAGCAGAGAAGAAGCCATTGATTTGCTAGTAGTGTCACTGTCAAAGGAAAGGACAGAATGAATGGTTAAAACGTAAGTTATCCTTAGTAAGTTATCATATACTCTTCTTAACAATACGAACATTTCAAGGTGTAATGATACAACCTTCATTGTAAAAAGGGGCTATATTTTGTGGCTAGACAGAAGAGATGCAGCTGTCTGAAATGTTTTAATAGTGATCTGGGGAAACAAGGCCCATGATTAAAACAGAAAATTTAATGGGAAAAAAGTTTTTGTCTTTTGTTCCTTCCCCAGAAGAAAAACATGAAATCAAATCATCAGACAAGGCAAGATATATTGGCTGATAAACAGGCTTTGTTTTTTTTTGGTTTAGATACCTGAAAAGATTGTATGATCAAAAAACATGGGGAAAATTTGCAATAACCAGTATGGAATAAAGCAGACTCAGAAGCCAAACATCTCGGGCCACTAACTAGTAGAAATATAACTAGGAAAGAGCTGAAAAATTGGGAACAGGAATATTTTTGTATTTACCTTTCCTTTTCTTTTCTCCACTAAAGTTGTCAGAAGAACAGAACTTTAACAATTTCCTGCAGACTCTTCGAGACAAAGTGGAAGACCAAGCCCTCAATGATTTCTGGGATATTGTCATTCAAGGTGAAGTGACATTTTATGTTTCCTCCAACTAGGTGGGTTGTTTTAAACATGAGTGGTTAGTCGAATGGGTCATAGCATGTGGGGATCTGTTGGCTTCCTGTTTAGATTTAAGAAATCCAGTGCAGTCGAAGATGCCAAGCTGTATCTTAAATGATCAACGTACTTCTAAAAATGGCTCATTTAACCAAGGCCCAGCCAAAGCTACTTCATGCCAATATTTTTAAAGACTATGCTATTTAAGAAAATTATGAAGTTTTGTAAATAAGTTCAGAAAACTTTACTAAGTTGACTAAAAATCTTTAGGTCACCAAGTTTTTAGTGGACCCACAGCTCTTCCCCACATTTTTACTTGCATTTTGTCCTTTCCTTACTACCAACCACGTCCTGCCTTATATTCCTCTTCTTAGTCAACTTAGAGTATACGAGCCTACACTAGGTATCATTCCACTCCCTCCTGAGACATAGAGATACCAAAACGCACAAAGTCAGACAAAAGAGAGGAGGAAAACGTATTGCTCTTTTTTAGGCCTGATGTGAAATTCCCTTTCGGCCTATTATCTGATTTCCTTTAGACCTACCCTCATTTTCCTCAGGTCCCAGCTGCAATGTTTTTTCACTGCAATTGCAGGTCATTTTCTGAAAATATATGTTTTGCAAGGAGCTGATACTGGCTAAAGTATTCACTCATTCATAGTAAGAACTAGAAATTATTTTCAGCTTTGTTCTTTTTGTACAACTTATTTGTAGAGGGAGTTGACTATATCTGTTCACCTTGAAATAGAACTTCATCATACAGGCAGCTGTTTCTTTGACAGTTAATTTTTCAATTCTTTTAACTTCTGCATTGGGGAGCAAAAGTAATTAGAATAAGTAAGTGAATGGGCATAATGAGAGACAGAGAATTCTTATAATACCTTTTGATTTGCGGAGTGCTTTACAAATATTATATCATTTTACCCTCACAGTAATCCTGGGAGGTAGGTGCTCTTATCCCCACTTTACAGATACGGAAATTGAGGCAGTCATCAGTGAAGTGACTTACCCAGGGCCCCACAGTCAGCGTCTGAGCCTGGATTTGAACTACAGTTCTCCTGATTCCAGGTCTCAGGCTGTATCCCCTGTGCCACCAAGATGCCTGTGATAATTACAGCTAGTATTTATATAGCATTTAAGGTTTGCAAAGAGCTTATAAATATTATCTCATTTTATTTAATCTAGATCATCTGTATGCCTTTGCAGCAGACCCTGGATACAATGGATATTTATCATATGCTTACAGCATGTTAAGTTCAGGACAAAAAAGTACAGAAATTACTTTGTCTTCTGAGAGCAGCCATTCTCTTGAGATAAATCGCATGACCATTGCCATGTCTAGGAGCAGGTGGATTAAACCACTATGCACTTCAGCGAGTACCTCCTACACCAGCCGCTTAAGAATGGAGAAAATCACGGAAGGACTAAGAACTGAGAGAAGTTCAAATTCTCCATTTGAATTTATCTCCCCAAACTAAGTTGGCAGACTCTGCTGGAGTAGTTAGAGCTCATGTGTGACATGGCTGTCTCTTCTTGCCCTGTGCCATTTTTACGACATGCTAACAGTGAGTGAGATTTCCAGGGCGCAGGCTGTATGCAAAACGCTGTGCGAGATACGTGACGACCCTGCTCAGAAGGTTTTCCTACAGTGGATTTCCAGGTGGAGAGTCCCTTGGCATTACTGTTGTTATTATTATTAGTGTTATTAAAAATTATAGTTCCAGATTTGGGAGGGGAGAGGACAGTGGACAGAGGACAGGACTCATTTGCTGTAATTCCTGGAACTTTACCATATGGCTTCTTTTTTTAGATGGAATTACTCTGATCACAGAAGATGAATCTCCAGGAAGCTCTGTAACAGCTGAGGAAGCCAAAAAGGTATTGGTAGATCAACGTATCTTTGATTGCTGGGTGATTGTAAGGGGTAGCATTCAAGAGAAGGGGCTTCCTTAACTAAATAAAATTTTAGGGTGCCTAATTAGCATTTCTCTTCTTCAGTCAGCCAGTAGGCACTCAGTAGTTGCAAGGTTCCTGTAGGAGTAACTCAAATTGTCTAGATTCCCATAGCTCAAGTTTGTTTCTTAAAACTCTTTAATATTGTTGAAGGAGAAGAGGCAAATGTGACCAGACCATGAACTATTTATTATCTGACACCTTAGCCATAAACTGATGAAAATCATGGAAGCCATTTAACCTCTTATAAATAAACAACAAAAAGTCTCACTAATAGTGAAACTTGTTTTCTGACCAGCTGCCCTCTCCCTCAGAGCTACACAGGAAATGGCCTCACTGGCCTCATTCCCCTCCCCATCAGTTGTGACTCGTCCTCTTGAGTGGCTTTTTGCAAATCTGTTGTGCCTCACCTCCTTAAAAGCTTATATGACTAATTAACACAGGCCTGAGACAGACTCTGTGTTCCTGGGTAAGGGATAGTTAGTAAGACAAGATTGAACAATTGCAGTTTGACAAACAGTGTATTATACTTTGTTGTACTTTTAAAAAATTGCACTATTAGCTTTTGTTTTTATATCACTTTCATGTTTAAATATCTTGCCCATAACAAGAAATTTTTAAAAGAAAAGAAAGATAATAAAAGGATTTAAACAAAACCAACGTATTTATCAACCAAATCTAACAGTGTATGCAGTATACATTTAAAGACTTAAAATGAGGTAGAATTCCCCAAGATCTTCTGTGAAGAGAAATATCAATGAGGGATACCCTCACTCATCAGTTGTTCAGTTAGTCCACCGCGCTGTGAGCAAACTCCTTTACTGGGCAGTTTGAGGAATTTGAGAAGCAAGACAGGCTATTTACCATGTCCTAAAAAAGAGGATGGCAGCCAAAATGTCTTGTCATTCACATATGGTGTGTTCTTGGACTTGTCATTTACTCTCTTAAAACCACTGTCTATCTGCAGAAGCATCTTTTACGTCTTTGAAATGTGATGCAGATTTATTGATCTGTTTTTAAGAGCTGCTCAGATAAGATAGATCAAGATGACTGTTAATTAAACCGAAGTGCTGCAGAGAAGAGTTTCAAGCTGCATATCTATGAGGCTGTGTCCTTAATTCTCACTTAAATCATCTAAAATCTGTTGAATTTTAAGAAAATGTTGAAAACTTTGCATATCTTTGAATAAAGAGAAAAGGGGTATGGCATAGTGGACCAAGGTAGAATTTTAAGTGAAACAGCACTCTCCTTCTAGCTCAGATAATTTGTTATTTGTTGTATAGTTTTCACAGATTTCTCTGTATTGATGAAAGAATATTTGCTCTCCGGAATTACATTGTAATATGAATACTATGAGAGTTTAAATGAATTACTCAAAGTTACAAAGCCAGTTAGAGGGAGAGTCAAGACTAGAACTCAGATCTCCCGACTCCCAGGCCATTGCCTTTTCTGCTATACGACATTGCCTATATTTATCTATAATTCTGATTGATTTATCTCCATTCAAGCATGCCTTCCCTTCAGGCTATCTGAGAATTCTTTATTAGTGAAGGAGAAAATGGAAGTAGAATGTTTTTATTACCGTAGGAATGTCTTTTTCCCAAGAAACTTTATCCTTGTTGTTAAAAGTTTACTGGCTTTGAAAACTTCATGTTGATATTAGGAGATATTGGTGAGACTACCAGGAATGGGAACTAATAAATAGGAATAGGGAGGAATGCTCAATGAGACTTTGGCTCTTGAAGGCTCAATCCCTAGAATTTTGCAAGAAGTGCGTGCTTCAGCTTATCTTCAAAGCCAAATTAGGAAAGTATAATTATTTTTGGCCATGCACCCAAAATACTCATTTAAATTCTCTTCAAAGCAAATGTTGAGTTTGCTTATCTCCCAGATAATCAATTAAAGAAAATGACTACATTGAGGGATTGCAGGGTAATCCTCACAATTAATTTAAATTCTTCCTGATTCTTTGTTTTAATTTAATTAAAGAGAACAGGTTGTCAGATTCTTTTAAATAATGACGATTTATGGGGAAATAATTTTTCCAAGAGGTTCATTTTTAATAAATAAAACAAAAGTTAAATTGTAACTTGGCATTCATGTACCATCCAAAGGGGAACTAACTTCTTCCACTCTATTCCAGAAATGAAGAGTAAATATTTTATACTTTGTGTGGAGAAACTGAATGATGTTCTGGTACCTGCTGTGATAATGTTGACTCACTTCTTAATATTTCTCTTAAGTTTGCTATTTCCCATCTAATTTTCTGAGGCTCAGGTATCACATTTTTAAAAAATACACTTTCTGGGTGTTTTTTTTTTCTCTTTTTAATTATTATCACAACTTGTTAATTTAACCTTTCAGCCAGATTTTTACTTTCAGCCAAATCATCTGTTGTTATTGTTTAGGATTTCATTAGCACTTGATATTCATAAAAGTTCATTTTTTCAGTATTTATAAAAACCTCATTTATTAATTTTCATCACATTGTTACTTGGAAACTTCTAAGAGAAATTTAAATATCTAAAATGAATCAGATAATAATAGTCTTGATGTAACCTGTGAGTACCCGAGTAGGGTTGTACCACATCTGCAGTGTTACACTGAGTTCTGGGAGCCACATTTTTGGAAGGGCATTGGCAAATTGTGGGAATGTGACCAGGACAGTCATGACACTCGAGATCATGTCACATAAAGATCACCTGAAGGAACTATGAATGTTTAACTTAGAGAAAGGAACTGGAGGTGATAGCTGCCACAGGTATGTAAAGGACTGCCACATTCCATGTCACCCCAGAGGTCAGCACTTAGAAGCCATGAAGATTGCAAAGAATGTAATTTAGGCCTCAGAATCAGTGTTGGAAGTGACCTCAGAAGTATTTTAAGTCCCACCTGTCTCTATATTGAAATCCCAACTCCCAACTACATTCTGAGGGTTCCTGTTCCTTTTTGGAGTGACTCCAACAGGCAAAGGATTTTTCCTGACATCCAATTTTTAAAAAATGTATTATTTATTTTTAGCGTTCTTTTTTTTTAATTGAGTTCCAAATTCTTCCCCACTCCCTCTCTCACCCATTGAGGAGGCAAGAAATGTGTCATCAGTTATGCATGTGAAATCATGCAAGAAATATTTCCATGTTAGCTATGTTGTGAAAGAGAATCAAGAAAAATAAAGTGAAAAAAATTATGCTTATTTATGCAAACATCCATTTTTTTCTCTGGAGGATGATAGCATTTTTTCATCTAAGTCCTTTGGAATGGTCTTGGATCGTTGCATATCTGAGACTAGCTAAGTCTTACAAAAATAATCATTGTACACTATTGCTCTTACTGTGTACATTGTTTTTCTGGTTCTGCTCACTTCACTTTTTTGCATGAATTCATATAAGTCCTGCAGGTTTTTCTGAAACCATCCTGCCCATCATTTCAATATTATTCCATCACAGTCATATACCACAGCTTGTTTAACCATTCCCTGAATAATGGACGTTACTTCGGTTTCCCATTCTTAATGACCTCAAAAAGAGCTGCTATAAATATTTTTATACACAGAGGTCCTATTCTTCCTTTTTTTTTTTTAATATCTTTGGATATAGACCTGGCAGTGGGATTGCTGGATCAAAGGGTATGCATAGTTTGGTTGCCCTATGGGCATAGTTCCAAACTGTTCTCCAGAATGGTTGAATCAGCTCACAGCTCCACCAGCAGTACATTAGTCCCCAGTTTTCCCACATTCCCTCCAACATTTATCATTTTCTTTTTTTGTCATATTAGCCAATCTGATAGGTATGAGGTAATATCTCAGACTTGTTTGAATTTGCATTTCTCTAATCAATAATAATATAGAGCACTTTTCCATATAACTATAGATGGCTTTGATTTCTTTGTCTAAAAACTGCATGTTCATATCCCTGGACTATCAGTTGGAGTATGACTTGTATTTTTATAAATATGGCTCAGTTCTCTATATATTTGAGAAATGAGGTCTTTATCAGAGACAGTTGTAAAACTTTCCCTCAGTTTTCTGCTTTCCTTTTAATTTTGGTTACATTTGTTTTTGGGTGCAAAAAGTTTTTTGTTTTGTTTT
>JAQQSU010005761.1:0-13711 GCA_028627135.1 Pseudochirops cupreus | reverse complement strand
CCCCCCCATCATCTGCAATTTTGATGAGCATATCACATATACTTTTTATCCAAGTTATTGATAGAAATGTTAAACAGCACAGGACCAAGTCCAGGTCTCTCAGGTCCTCCGCTGGAGACCTCCTGCCACCCTGGCATTGAGGTGTTAACAACTACTCTGAGCATCTGATTGTACTGCTGTCTAATTAGTACCTCCTCATCTTTTCCACAAAAATAATAAAGGATATTTTATTTTTAAAAACTTTGCTAAAATCTAAGTAAACCACATCCCCAGCATTCCCCAAATCTATTACTTTAGTAATCCTATACAGAAGGGAAACTTTATATTTTGTGTTCATTTATCAGCATGCACGTTCTTTCCTCACGGTGGAATGTAAGCTCTGGGTGGCAGGGGCTGTTTTCGTTTTTACCTGATGTACAGCAGGCACTCAATTGAATTGAACAACAATGAAAATGCCAATCAAAACAAACCACCAAAGTGTCTCTGTCTGACTGCATTCTGTGTGAGAGTCACCCCACCTTTTACTGAGAGGAAGGAAGCGTTTCTCAGGATCTGTTCTCAAGGGTTGCGTTAGTCATTCATCATTTCAACTAACCTGATTTTAATATGTTAATATTAATTTTAATATTTTATACTTATACATAATTATAAATATATGTATAGTTATTGTAATGATACTGGGATTTGAAGATCTTCCATGTCTCTTGAACTTGCTGACGTAGCAGGAAGAGGTGGAGCAAGAAAAAGCTGGAGCCAAGCTAGAGTCCACGTGGCGATGACTGGAAGCGGTGGCTGCGGTTGTGGCACAAACTCCTGTTTTTTGAGCCAGCCAGAATCTCTGCTAAGGACTCCTGCTGAGGACTGCCAGGGCTGGGAGCAAGCTGCCTTGACACTGAGCAGTTGCCATGAGTGAGGAGATGAGGTAGCCTGAGGTAGCCTGTCCTGTTTTGAAGGCTTGAGAATGTGGGTGTTCACTACATTAACTACATCTGCCAACTTCATAACTGCTAGGATAGCTTTAACTTTCTGGTTTGGGGACTCAGTTTTTCTGGTATCTGAATAAATGTTCTAGCTATATTTCCCATGTAGAGAGCCTGTTACATTTTGTGATTAATAACCATCTCGGTATATTTATATTTACTGTAGGCATTGTGAATACTGCATTGTTGATACCATTATTTATATTTAATTTTAATTTTAATATTTTGGTTATTGTGTATATTGTTCTCCTGAATCTGCTTTCTTCTGTCTACATCACTCTATGTACAACTTCCCATATTTTTCTGGGTTCCTCAAACTTGTCATTTTTTATCATGCAATAATATTCAATTGCATTCTCATGCTAAAATATGTCTAGCCATTCCCAGGTGAAGATTTGTACTTTGTCTCATAGAGATTCCACTTCACCTCCTAACTAACACATAGGCACACACACACACACAATTGTTTTGTCTATTTTGGGTTGTTGGCTCTATATTATACCTTTCTTTCTGTCTTTGACCTCCTTTGCAAATGACAGTCTCCTTTCCAAAGCCCTAATTCATTCTACGACACCTTTAGCCCCCAACCCTCATAGACTTTATATCAATGTGAAAAATATATCCTGATTTAAATGAGAGTACCTTCAATCTATCTTTTCATTTATCTCTAATATAAGCAAGGGTAAGTCAGGATTATAATGCCTGTTTTAGAAATGAGCAAACCAAAATTTAGATTAAGTGATTTGCTTAAATTCGCTGAACTGAAATCTTGTGAAAATGAATGCTAAAATTTTGACATGTAACTGGGGTAAAAAAATAAAATAAAATCCTATTAAACTCACAATAAATAAATAATTAAAGAAATAAACTGACCTGACTTGTGGCAGAGCCAGTACTAGAAACTAAGTCTTCTAGTCCAGTGTTCTCTTTGTTGCTTAGGACAAAAGCTCAAGTTTGGTAGCTCCCTGCCTCCCTTTCTCCTCCTATTATTGACCCTACTTGTTCCTATGTCATATTGTTCTGCAAATGGAGTACTGTTTGAATGCACTCTTCTCTCTTCCTTTCTTCAAGTCCCCTTCCAATCTTCCTTCCAAAAGTTCCTGAAATCTAGCCTTCTCTGTGACTCCTCCCCTAACTGAACAGAATTCACCAAACAAGCATTTATTAAGAACCTACCATGCATTATGCTAGGCAATAGTGATGTTGTCATTATTGTTCAATAATGTCCAACTCTTTTGTGACCCCATCTGGGGTTTTCTTGGCAAAAATATTCCCTCTCCAGCTCATTTTGCAGATGAGGAACTCAAGGAAACAGGATTAAGTGACTCGTCCAAGGTCACATAGCTAGCAAATATCTGAGGCCAGATTTGAACTCAGGAAAATGAGTCTTTCTGGCTTCAGGCAATTCACTTGCATCATTTAGCTTCCCTTGTAACATGGTTAGATTTGTGCTTTAAAAATATCAAATTGACAGCTGCATAGAAGATAGATTGAGGGCAGGGGCCAAGGGAAGACTTGAGGTAGGAAAAAACAATTAGTTGGCTATTGCAATATTCCAGAAAAGAAATGATGAGAGTCTGAAATGGCTATGTGAGTAGAGAGAAGGAGATTGATGCAAGAGATGTTATGGAAATACAATACATAAGACTTGACAACTGATTGGACATGTAGAGAGGAGGTTCATAAAGTTGACACCTATGTGACTGAAAAGATGGTGGGTAATTCAACAGATAAATGGAAATTAGAGAGAGAGAAGGATCTAGCTGTAAAGTAATGCATTCTGCTTCAGATATGTAGGTTTTAATAAGCCTAAAGGACATCCACTTGGAAATATCCAATAAGTTGGTGGTGTGGAACTGAAAGTTAGGAAAGAGACTACAACTGGATATATAGATCTGTAAGTCATCTGCACAGTATTGAACCCATGGGAGCTGGTGAGCTCATTGAGAATATAAAGAAAGAAAAGGGCCCAGGTAAGAACACTGGGATACAGTCACACATGGAGGGTGGAAAATGGATGTGGATCTAGCAAAGGAAACTGAGGAGCCCCTAGACAGGTAGGTGATAAGACAAGAGAGCACTATGTTAGGAAAACCCAAGGCGAAAAACCTTACTGATGAAGGAGTGGTCAATAGTGTCAAATGCTGCTGAGAAGTCAAGGAGTTTGAAGTCTGAGAATAGATTATCATCAGATTCTGCAATTAAGAGAGGAAATCACTGGTAACCTAGGAGAGGGAAATTTCAGTCGAGTGATGAGGTAGGAAACCATATTGCCATGAATTAAAGACAGTGAGAGGAGAGGAATCTGAGATAACAAGTGTAAAGTATTTTTTTTCCTTTCCTAGGAAATTGGCTGTGAAAGAGAGGAATATTAGGGTCAAATGAAGGTTTTTTTTCTTTAAGGATGACAAGAATTTGGTCATGTTTCTAGGCATCAGAGAAGGAACCAATAGATAGAGATTGAATATTAGAAAAAGGAAGAGTGATTTAGGGGGTCCAGGAAGAGGCTGAAAGGGAGAAGACCAAGGGTACAAGTAAAAGGATTGGTTTTGGCACTGATTATTTGGAAGAGAAAGCAGTGATTTCTCTGAGCCACAATTTGACAGCACAATTTTCATGGTTTTCCTACCTTGTTTTTCACTCCTCAAATCATTGTGAGAAAGTCACAGTAAATCAAACAAATATTCTTCTCAAATAACTGTTTCCCCTCTAATTTTAAGTGCATCAGTTTTGTTTGTGCAAAAGCTTTAGTGCTATGTAATCAAAATTGTCCATTTTATCTTCTCTGATCCTCTCTATCCCTTCTTTGGTCATGAACTCTCCATATAGACATCTGAAAATGTCATACTATCAATTCAAGTCAGTTCAGTGGTTCAACACCGCACAACAAATTTTATTAAGCTCAAGTGCTGTGGTGATTGGGACACAAGATTTAGATTATATACATTCCATGTTTTCTTAAGCTTACAGCTTGAATAGAGGTGGATAAATACTCTGTCCCTTGGCTCCAGCCATGTTCACTGGTTACCCCATATGCCTGGAATGTCTCCCTCCTCATCTCCTGGCTTCCCTGGCTTCCTTCAAGTCTGAGCTAAAATTCTACTTTCAGAAGGAAGCCTTAAAGAATTGGAAATTGAGGGAATGACCATCAATAGGGGAATGGCTGAACAAGTTGTGGCATATGAATGTAATGGAATATTATTGCACTAAGAAATGACAAGCAGGCAGATTTCAGAAAAACCTGGACTTACATGAGTTGATGCTGAGTGAAACGGGAAGAACCAAGAGAACATTGTAACACTGTGTGACGATCAGGTGTGATTGACTTAGCTCTTCTCAGCAATACAAGGATGCAACACAATTCCAAAAGACTCATGATGGAAAATATTATCACATCCAGAGAAAGAATTGATGAAGTCTGAATGCAGATCAAAGCATATTGTTTTCAGTATTTTCCTGTTTTTTAATTTTTTCCTCTTTTGTTCTTTTTCTTCTTTCACAACATAATTAAAGTGGAAATATGTTTTACATGATTGCACATGTATAACCTCTATCAGATTGCTCGCCACCTTGGGCAGGGGGTGGGGAAGGAAGGGAGACAAATTTGGAACTCAAAATATTTCAAAAAATGATTGTTGAAAATTGTCTTTACATGTAATTGAAAAAAAATAAAAGATTTTTTTAAAAAGGAATCCTTTCCTCTTAATTCTGGTGACTTTCTTCTGTTTATTATTTCCAGTTTATCCTTTATACAGCTTGCTGGTGCACAGCTGTTTGTATGCCATCTCTCCCCACCCCCAGTAGACTGCAAGCTCCTTGAGAGCAAGAACTGATGTTTACCTTTCTTTGTATCCCCAGTGAGTAGCACAATGCTCCACACATAATAGTTACTTAATAAATGTTGATTGACTGACTAACTGATATGAGCCTATTGGAATATATTGTTGCAACTTAAAGAAGCTTCAAAGAAGTATCAGGTGAGCCAGTAAGTGCTGAAATAAACCAGCCCTTTTGTTTAATATGTTCAAGGGAGGGCCACCTGGTCCACCCAGAGACACCTAAGGAGCCACCAAGGGAGGGCAGGAGCAACAAGATACCAAGGCATCCTTCACACTGAGACTGGAAATGACACTCCAAAGTAGGATAGAGAAGAGCAAGAAAGGGGCACAATCAAAGATTATATCAGAGAGCCCTGAACATGGTGATCTAAGGACTAGTACTTGGAGGGATACCACAATATCACAGGGAATGGCTGCCCCCAGGACCTGATGAATCATACATATATAGAACTCTGGCCAGGATGTGTGGTTGCATCTTCACTCCATGCTTCAGGGCAGCTCTCAGAGTTTTATAGGAAAGAGTAGTGATCTCAGGAGAGTTTTTTTGGTTTCCTGTCTCTGAAGCACAGGGGTACCAATTAGCCAGCTAACTGGAAATATCTGTCTTGGAAGGTTGTAGAGGTGGATGATCTGGATATGGAGGCAGGATTCAGAAAATAGACAGGTCAGGAGGAAGGGGAGAGATCCAGGCAAGAGGAACAGACTGCTAGGGGCATAGATAGCTAGCATACACGGATAATTATAATGCAGAATAGACACCAATAACTCAGCCAATAACCCCTTATTAAGTACCTGCTATGCTCCAGGCACTCAAACACAAAAAATGAAACAGCCTCTACTCTCAAGAAGCTTACATTCTATGAGAGAAGATAACATATACATATGGATATACATTACTACAGAATGAAAACAAAATAAATATGAGTTCGGTTAATGTTGTTAGTCATTGTTCAGTTATGTCTCACTCTTCATGACCCCATCTGGAGTTTTCTTGGCAGAGATACCAGGGTGGTTCTGCTATTTCCTTCTCCAGCTCATTTCACAGATGAGGAAACTGAGGCAAACGGGGTTAAGTGATTTGCCCAGGGCCACACAGCTGGCAAGCGTCTGAGGCTAGATCTGAAGTCAGAAAAACGAATCTTCCAAACTCTAGGCCTGGCACTTTATCCACTGTACCACCTAACTGTCCCATCCATTAGTAGGTGGAGCATATACTAGTAGTTGTGGGAATCAGAAAAGTCAGTGTAGAAGTTGGTACTAGAGCCTAGTCTTGGGGGAAGTAAGGGATGCTAGAATGCTTAAGTGAGAATGAATTACTAAATAGAGCGCCAGGTGTGAGGAGTGTTGAGGAAGCCAGTTTGGCTAGACCACAGGATACAGGAAGGGGAATAATATATAATGAGAATGGAAAGATCTGGTGAGAGGAACTTTAAAAGTTAGAGAAATTTATAGTTGATCCTAGAGGCAAAAGGGTACCACTGGAGTTTACTAAACTAGTGTCATGGTCAGGCCTACACTTTAATAGAATCACCTTGGCAGTTGCATAGATAATGGATGGTGTAGAAAATGAATTGTTATTCTGTCAGATAGATATGGGCAGTGATGTGTGTTGTAGTGAGGGAGGTAGTTGCGGACCTCTGATTACAATGGAGCTTATCTGGGGACACGAAGAGCCTGGTCCATGAGCTGAGGATACCCATGGATGGCACACCTATTCCTCCCAGGCTACTAGAGAATCATGAAGGTGGAGAAGTAACCAGGATGGAACTTAGCATGGGTTATATGAATTAAACGGGGGACTATGTCTGGATTTTTTTCAGAGCAGCTTTAAAAAAATGAAGCCAATGGGAACAAAAATGCTTACTGCTTCAAAAAATGTCCTTTTGACAGTCTTTTGGACTAGAGAGTCCCGTGATCTGGTTTTCAAAAGACCACTGGCCAAGTTTCATGTTAGCCTTATGACTAAGATGCAGAAAGGTGGCCCAGATATTAAAAACATAATTGTTGTCATCATTGTTTGTCCTTCATTTTCAAAGAGTGCCAATGGGAGTGGAGCCAAGTTGGCGGAGTGAAAGCAGGAATTCACCTGAGCTCTCCTCCAAACCTTTTCAAAGAGCACCAATGACATCACGGGCAAATGTTTTGTCTTGTGCATGAATTGGATTTTAGTGAGGCATAGTTATCCAAAGCTGTCAGTCTGACTCTTCCTGAGTCATCAAAGTCCAGTGGCAAGACAAAAGTCAAGTGATTGGTTATGGAATGGGATGCAGTAGATGGCTTTGGTGTCTTTGATATCTCACCGAGCTCTAAACATGCCCCAGTGCCTCATTCAGCTGCCTTCATGGCCATTCCATCAGGGGAAGTCTTTATATGTTTGGTGTAGACACCCCCCTTGCTCATCAATGGGTTTGAGGCCCATCAGTTACCCTCAACCTGGTTTAGTTTGTCTGCTGAGGTTTACCAGATTGTGGCTGCTGTACATGCAACAGCTTCTTGGAGCCACAGGTGAAAGTTGGATGAAAGTGGACACCAAAGGTAAATGGGCAGCCCTTTCAGGATCAGCAAGCCCTCCCGCCAGAAGTGCAAATATTCCTTGAACAACCCATATACCCTGACCATGAACAAAAAAAGAAAACCTCCATATAATTAAGTGGATATGGAACTGGAACAAAAAAAATAGTTTGGGTTCATGAATAGTCATAAAAATGGAAGTTTCTGGCAGAGCCTCAGGACTCTGTGTTTGGTCATCTCCTCACCAACATTTTAGCTGTGACTACATAAATAGAAGAAAGCTCAGAGTGCATGTCAGAGCTGCTTACTCTCTAAGAGGGGGTTGGGTTAGATGATCAAAATGTCCTCCCAGCTCTGAGTCTGATATAGAGTCACGAGTGGACCACAAGTATTGCGTGGCAGCCAGAAACACTGATGTGATGTTCTCAAATTTAAATATGTGTGTATGTATGCATGCATATGTATGCATGTGTATGTATAAAATTGAAATATTTTGTTTTTACTTCACCTTTATTTCTGAATTTATTTCATCCCATTCCCTTACCTCACAAGTCATCCTTTCTGAGCCAGTCACTTGACCTCTGACTGCCTCAGTTTGCTCAACTACAAAATGGGTATCATAATAGCACCTTCTTCACAAGTTTCTCATGAGAATCAAATGAGATAATCTTTGCAAAGCACTTAGCACAATGCCTGGCAAATACTGGGCACTTAATAAATGCATGTTCCTTTCACCTCCTTGTAATAAAGAATGAAAAAGCAGTTGAGCAAAACTAAGCATTACATCAAGCAAGTCTGACAGTATATGTAATATTGTCCACCCAACCCCTGCCCCCACCCCACATTCTTCAAAGAACAGGGAAAAACATGGTTTCAACTCTTCTCTGGGATCAAGTCTATTGGTCATAATAAAACAGTGTTCAGTTACTCTTTCCACTTACCTTATCGAATTTATTATGTATATTATGTTCCTGGATCTGCTTACTTCACTTGGCAGCAGTTCATATAAGCCTTCTCATGCTTCTCTGAATTCTTAGTTCTGAAACAACGCAGAATTAGTCTAATAATTTGAACTGTCCAATAATTCAGTGGCTTACATTGGGAGTTAGTAAGTTCCCTATCCTCAAAAACTGAAGCAGAGATTGGATGGTGGCTTGTTTGGGGTGCGATAGATAGTTTCATGCATAATGCAGAGAGCTAGGTTGAATGACATCTCAAGACCCTTTCAGCTCTGAGACTCTCCAATAAGGGTCCATCATTGGAACCTAACTAGGCAACATTTTGAAGGCCAGAGAAAACAGTCTTTGGACACCACACCCTCCTTGCCAGTGAACAACCTATGCCTCTGGAGGGAAGAAGAATGGGTGTCCATCCTTCAAACCATTTCCGCAGAGCTGTGCTCTCTCCTTTACAATTCAATATATTCAAATTGATTGAATACTTAGTAAGCACCTACTCCATGCCCCTGCACTGTGCTAATTCTGGGGAGGGCAATGATTTTTTTAAAAAAAGTTTTCTCTCCAGAAGCTTACATTCCAATAAAGTGACCCATCCCGATTTCCAAATAACCTGAACTAATTAAAGATAGGATGAGTGATTTTTTGGTTGTCTTCTAGAGACACCTCCCATAAATCAAAGAGAAGAACCTCTAATAGTAGGAATTTCAAGGAATGTAGAGTATCATTCCCTTTGAGGTATCACTTCTCTTGGTGGCCTCTCTCAAACAATAGGTCAGTCATGAACAGATCAGGAAAAGAATCCAAAAGAAATAGGACTGGGGGATGGCAAATCATTATTCAGCTATACCACTGAAATATTTCCTTTCCTTGTTCCCACTCTAAACGTAGGCCTTAAATTTCTGCAAAGTCTTCCCTCACTGAGTGTTTGATTCCCCTGGAATTTGCCTTTTCATCTCTTAGGTGAAGGGGAAAAGAAGGGGGATAATATTATTTCCATGACTGAGATTCATCCCAAATACCATAGTCTATTAAAAGCATCAGTTCATCAAAGTCCATGATGTTAATTCTCCGGGAACTATTCCCACTGGATTGGACTTTTAATTGGTATGAAATCCAGCCCAGAAATCAGGGTCTCAGAGAAGACTCATTTTGGGACTGAAGTTTGGCGCTAATTAAATGACCTTCTCTGGAATTACTGCCCCCTGGGGGTCATTCAGATTGTTAAATTACCCAGCAGCAGAAATTCTATTATGCAAGATGCCCACTCCTGGCATGCTCCCTTGTTCTTTTCCCTTGTTGGCAGCTATGACCCTGATGACCCCAATACAAAAAGCAAGAAGCATTTCTCATGGTCATCCAGGGGCTTTGAGATCAGCCTCGTCTGCCCCAGGCCTCCCAGAAAGAGAGCAAATGTGCCTTCCAGGACCAAAGATCATAGGATTTAGAGTGAGAGAAGACCTTAGAGACATAGCTTCTATTACAAAGAGTGAAACTGGAGCACAGAGAGAGCATACAGAGGTCATACCACTAGGAAATGGCAGAACTGGGAGTTGGACCTCAGTTTCCTCTGACTACAACATCACATGCCTTCTTTTTCTGTGTGGAGACCATACGGTCCCAGAAACTTGCCATTCTAACGTACTGAATCTGATCAAGATTTCTGATCATCTCCCATCTCCAAATAGTGATATTGCTGCCTCAGGATGCCCTAGCACTCAAAACACAACCCAAACCACCAGTCTACACATTTATTCTCAACTCTGGTGTGTACCTGGGAGGCTCCAAGTCCTGGGATACTCCCTGGGCTTTTCTCTTCTGTACAGTCAGTTTCCCTAAATTATTCATCCCTCATGCTTAAACCACCAGAGCTTACGAACTGCTGGCACTCCTTCACACGTGCTGAATTTATGTTACTGCTTTCCCTTTCCTCTCCTTGATATGATAGTTGAAGTGTGGGTGGTGAGTAGAAGTTTACATAGTAGTGAATTGGCTTATTTCCCTTCTGCTGAGAGAGAAAAAGAGAGACAGATACACACACATGTGCACACACACAGACTCAGAGAGAGACAGAGAAAGAGAAAGACAGACTCTGTGGAGGGAGAGTAACAGAGACAAACAGACAGAGAAAGAAAGATAAACACAGAGATGCTGGACAGAGATAGAAGGAAATAGAGACAGACACACAGAGACAGAGAGAAAGGGAAGACAGAGAGCAGGAGATAGAGACAGAAACAAAGAAACTAAGACAGAGACTGAGACAGAGACAGAAAAAGGGGGAGAAGGGGAGAGGGAGAAGGAGGGGGAAAGGAAAAAAGAAGGGAGGGAGGGAGGGATGAAGAGAGAGGGGGAGAGACAGAGACAGAGACAGAGACTGAGACAGAGACAAAGAGTGATCTGTCGGCCAAGGGGGAGTGCAGTATAATGTACGGTCACCAGATGGCGCTCCAGGAGTCTACTCATTCCTCTCCATCGCTTCTCTCATCACTTGTGACCAGCTGGCTCCTGGTTCAATAGAATCTAAGAACAGACTGTAAAACACATCTCAAGAAATGCAAAACCTGTCTCATCAATCAATAAATCAACAACCATCTAGCTGGTACCTGCCTGGGACGTGATTGACAGCTGTGCCCTCATGGGGAGATAGATCAAAACTCTAATCCAGTTTTCTTTCAATACATAAAAACAAGCATTTATTAAGTACCTACTGTGTGCCTGGCACCCTGCTAGGCATTTGGGGATTCAAGTATTTAAAAAAATTAAATGATCTTTATCTCAAATACTCATTTTCCATCCAAATACCCCCTCCAAAAAAAATCCTCAAATTCATAAGATTCAACAATTCACTGTTTTGTTGTTTTTTTAGGTTCACTACATTTATTTTAAAAATCAGAAAACATTTCTTACAAAAAAGCATTACACTCTGCACATTGCTCTGAATGGATGTCAGGGACACCTGGTCTATTGATACTCTTTCTCTCCTGTCCTGCAACCCCCCAAAATTAAAATGACCACAAAGCAACATGTTTACAATAGTTACAAGAGGGGGAAAATTGTTATTACTTCTTACCACCAACAATGAACAAAAATAAAATTCACTTTCTTTGCTGCTGTTTCAAAATTTCAATGTTAGTTTTGCTCTCCTTTCTACCCCACCCCACTCCCTTACTCTCCCACCCCCATTTGTAAGGAACTAAAACATTACATCTGGTGAACAGCAAAGATTTCACTACGTCTCAAATGCAGAACACCTCTGAACACCTATGAATATTGGCTTTTTAAACAGGAACAGAAAAAAAAGAAAGATGCAGGACTCCTTCAGTTCTTCACTAGTCTTAGGAAAACTTTTCAAAATACTACTTCTTACTATTAAAAAAGAAAAATATCTTGCATTAGAATCCTTCAACATCTACCTACTGCTTCATACTGTTTTGCAGTAAATACCATGCATTCTGTATCTGGTCCTGTGCTCCTGTAATGGTAACAATTCAATCTTCAGATCCTTTCAAAGGTCCATCACTTTTGATTGATGCTCCAGATTTATGGCATATTTTTTTGATTCACTGACCCTCTTTGCCAATAACAGATCCAGCCAAATATTTGGGACTAGTTGTGTTGTAATAATGGGTCCCCCGAGATCACTAGATGAGCCATGGGCCCCCTGCATAGTAATAATCATATGCAGAACCACCTGTAAACTCAAGGTACTCAACCTGTGGTTCATAAGCCACCTGCCATTTGGAAGGACTCCATGTATTTATTGCAGAGTCTCAAGTATCATCAGCACTAAAACCAACCACACCATCGTAAAGGGCACCATGTCTTCCTCTTCTGTTATAAGCCATAAGATCTCCTCTAGGTGATGGTGGTGGAGGAAAAGGATTTCAAGCTCTGCTACGCCACTGCGCCATGTCCAGGAGGAAGTTAGAGGGGGTCCTCTGAGAGGGCTCAGGCCATCATAATCTCTTCTAGATGGAGGCATAGGACACCTACCATGACCTGGGGGCATTCTATCAAAGCCTCTTCTTCCCTCCCTGGGAAATCCTATGGGGCATCCTCGTTGATCATCAAACATCATTGTGAAACCACTGTAGTCAGAGGTTTCATCACAGAAATTGGGATCTTAGGGTTGTGCATGTCTTTTGTTGGGAGACTCCAGCATGAACTTTATGTGTTCCACAACCCTATCTTGTTTCCCACCCATAAGAACAACTCTATCCTTGGAATAAGAACAGCATTCCTGGAAAAGCTTGATAGATATAGATGAGTGTTCTCTCGAAGTTCTTCGATTTTAGCACCTTTGACCCCAGTAATTCCTCCTGCCAGACCCTGGTGAATCAACAGTGGTTTCCTTTATAGTGTTGGTAGTTTAAGCATTCCACAGCACCAGATTCGAGCAGGAGCTGGCTGGTTGCAGTGGGTGATGGCAACTACAGGCCCTCTTCCAAGGTAGGAATGATTCTCTTCAGAATTTCTCCAGTTGTTTCAATATCTGCTCTGATATGCTCTCCAGACCACTGTTGTCTAGGACTGAAACGCTAGCATTGTTGTCTGTATGAAGTGCTTTCATATTTTTGCCTCCTTTCCCAATCACTGCTCTAGCGTTCTTGCTTTCAAGTCAAAGTCACAGTTCAACCATCTCATTGGTGTTTTTAGATCTTTTAAAGGCCTGCTCCCTCCTCCATATCTTCAGCTGGGCGCTTACCAAATTCACCATTGATTTCAGTATTGGGAAAATTTCTTTTGGCTGCTCAGTCTCCATTTCCTTAGATTAAATGGGTAGATGATCACACAAGGTCACCTTCTCTTCTACCAACAATTCACGCTTAATGGCACTGCACTAACATAATCAGAGAGTGTGGACAGTGCAAATAAACGATGAAATGAGAACTTTCAATTAATAATCTACAATATCATTGTAGCTCTAGTCAGTTTCCTTCCCTTCATTCCTCCTACCCAGCTAGTCCAGGGGTACAGAGAGTCCAAAGTCTCATCTATCAGTACTAAAACCAAACATGCTATGGAGGGACAGAAGGCAAACAGATGGGATAAGGTTTAAACCTGGTTAAAGTTTCCACAGAATCAAAGATTTGGGTTCAGTCTTTCCTCTGACAAATACTGACTTGTTTGACCTTGGTCAGGTCAGTTAACCTCTCTGCTCCAGGCAACTCTTTAAAATATATGGCAGACTTCCATTGGTAAAGGAAGTTACCTCCCCTGGAAGTTTCCTATGCCAGTGAAATAACAGTTTCAGTTCCCATTCTGTAGTTTACCTACATCTTATAAAATTATTGACAAAGTCTATTATGCTTTTCTTGTGAACCCAATGGATGAAGACAGGAGCTAGGCAATAGTAGTTAGAAGGAATTTGGAACTGTTGGATGACCAGACCCAAAGTTGCATTCTTGAATGATTCAGTGCCATA
>JAQQSU010005760.1:0-13711 GCA_028627135.1 Pseudochirops cupreus | reverse complement strand
ATTTTCTTCAGTCAGGTTGTTGACTCTCTTTTTGTGATTTTCTTGCATCATTTTCATTTCTCTTCCCAATTTTTCCTCCACTTCTCTTACTTGATTTTCAAAATCCTTCTTGAGCTCCTCCATGGCCTGTAACCAGTTTGTGTTTTTCTTAGAAGCTTCTGGCGCAGGAATTCTGACTTCATTTTCTTCCTCCCATTCCATGCTTTGGTCCATTTTCTCCTCAAAAAAGGAATCCAAGGTTGAATTGCTGTGCTTGCTTTGCTTTCTCATGTTACCACTTTATTACTTCACTTTTGAGCTCTTTGCCACAGTAGAACTCTGTTTCTGGAGAGGAGAGCTTTGTCCCAAAACTCTTGTGTTTTTGTAGCTGCTGGAGCTATTAGTTGGGTACCCTCTTTGCTGCCCCCACAAGCTCTGTCTCACAGGTCACACACCCCAGGACTACCACCCAAGACCATAATCCAGATCCAGGAAGGTTAAAGCAAGAGCAATGACCCTCTGTATTTTTGCTTGGTCCCCCCACTATCTGCAGGCCAGGAGCTCTGAAGTAGCCATGTGGAGGTGGCTGCATAGCTGTGGCCATCATGCTTCCACTGCTTCTCACTCCAGGGTGGAGGCTGCACAGTGCTCCTCCTTCCCCCTCTGCCCCCCCAGTTGCTACCAAGTTCCACACTGACCTTTTACTTTGGCTTTGGTATTTATGGGTTGATATTTCTGGAAACTGCCACAGCTGCTGGTGGTTCACTCTCCACCAGTCAGCTCCAGCTGTAGCTGGTCGGGGCTGCCCTGGGGCTAAATCCAGGGGCTCAAGAGGGGTTGGGTTGGCCTCCCAGTGCACTGTGATGCACCTTTCTTATCCACCTGCTGGGCTGCCTTCAGCAGGAGATTTATTTCTCTCTGTCACTTTGTGGGTTCTGTATCTCTCAAATTTGTTCAGAGTCATACTTATGATCTCTTAATTGAGAAATCTAAAGGCTATTACCTAATCTTTATCTTTAACAATGTTGACCATTCTCTACATATTGGCGTTCTCTTCTTTCATGATATTTCTGTCTCCTGGTCCTTCTTCTAACTATCTAACTGCCGCTTCTCCATTTTCTTTGCTTCATTTTCATCCAGGTCTTTCTTACTAACCATAGGTGTCCAACAATGCTCAGTCCTTGGCCATTTTCTCTTCTTCCTCTATACTACTTGTAATATTAATGGGATTTAAGACCTTCCTTTCCCATTAATAGGCCTCACATGGAAGGCTTTCACACCATTTGCTAATTTCTGATTAGGCACTGAGTCATGAGGGGTGTGATGCCTTCTGGTTCTGAGAAGTGTATATATAATATGAGTTGATATTTTGCCTTAGGGGCTTGCTCATAAGAAGGATATTGTGATTCCCTGGTGGAGATTCTGAGTGGCCTCATGTTCAGAACTCCCTGACTGCTCAGATGTAAAAGCTCTCTAAATTCAGGGATGTATGTAAAGTTTGTAGCAATATTGTTTTGATTCAAACAGCCAGAGCCCTGTCTGTTGGTCATTATTTCTCTGCTTGTATTTTCTCTGTTTGAATTTTTCTGAAGTTCAGGGTGCTGACTTTTCCCCTGAAGTAGTGAAGCTAATTTAAAAAAAAACATTGTTGACCCCTTAAACAGCCATCTTTTCTAGTAAAGTAGATCTAAGAACCTATCCTGGCAGCCATCCTGAGTATGTCTACAACTCTTCACTTGATGATCTCATGAACTCCCATGTATCCAATTATCATCTCTAAGCAGATAATTCTTAGGTCTATTTTTTTTTCAGCCCTAATCTCTCTACTAAGAGAGTATCTCAACTCCAACTACCTGCCTAATAGACATCTCTAACTAGATTTACTATAGACATTTTAAACTCCAGCATTCTCCAAACCCTCCCTTGTTCCTAATTTCCTTGCTATATCATTAGCCTCTCCAGTCTATCCTCCACTTGCAAAAATGCAGGTCTAACCACATCACTCGTCTATCTAACATCTTCCCTATTCAGTGGATCTATATTGCCTGCAAAATATAATTTAAAAAAAACTTTACCTTTGACTTTTAAAGCCCTTCACAACCTAGCCCCTTCCTATATCCACATTCTCTACAAGACACAGTGGCTCTATGATTCAGTGACAGCGGTTCCCTTGCATTTCTCCATGTCCCCAAGACACTCTGTGTTTTCATTATCTGTCTCCCATTGTCTGGAATTACCTTCATCATTACTTTCACCTCCTGAATTCTCTGACTTATTTTGAATATCAGTTAAAGTCCTACCAGCTTAAAGAAACCTTTCTTAGCCTTCTTTAATGTTATCCTTCCTTCTGAAGATAGCTCATAATGCTGTTTGTATACATATAAATATGCAAATATTTGCATATAGGGACAGTTAATTTTCATGCAGCTAGTTTTCATGTTTTTTCACCCTTAGATTATGAACTCCTTGAAAGGAGTGATTTTTTTCACATTTTGATTTTTTTATATACCGAGTGCTCAATTCATTTCTTGACACACAATAGGTGCTTAAAATGCTTATTTATTTAGCTTAAAAGTGAGTGTAGGTGGGTAGGCAAGTTATAGGAGGCCAAGTTATAGGGTAGAAGTAAAGTAGAGAAGGCAGGAAGGATAGGAAACAAGAGATATAATCATACATAAAAAAGCTTAGAAGTAGAAGAGGTTTGGGAAAGTATATGTCTGTATATGTATGTATATATGCATATGTTTATGTATATATCTATAGCTGTAGAGAAACATATCTAAACTTTTTGTAATCTTCTAGGGGAATTTGGGAGGGGGAAAGAGCAAAGCAAAAAAAGTGCACAGCAGAGAGCAAAACACAACTCACAAGGAAGCAAAGAAAAGATGGGAAATTCTCAACATATCAAGTAGTATTTATCATATAGGTTTTCATGAAAATTTATTGTTACATATTTTGAATCCCTGTCATACTCTGTGATGCACACTGCATACTTTTTTTTTCTTCCTTACTTTGTATTTAAGTTCCAATACTTAAATTGACAATATGTTTTTGTTTTTTTCTCTATTCTGTATTTATGCTCTGGTGTTTTGAGTCAAAAATAAAATTTTGTAAAAAAGAAAGTGAGTGCCAATCAATTGGGAATAACTGAGCTAGTTACAATATGTGAACATAATATAATAGTACTGTAAGAAATTATGAATATAAAGAATTCAGAGAAACCTGAAGAACTGTTTGAATCGATAGCAAATGAAATAGATAGAACCATGAAAATGGTGACTACAATGACAAAACTGAAAAATACATTAAAACAAAGTCAACTCTGAATGGTTGCTACGATAGGTAATGAAGAAAGGAAGATGACATTTACCATAAGAGAAATGGAGCATAGTAGGCATAGAATGTTACATGTGTTGTCACATGTATTGATGTGGTGGTTGTTTTTGCCCATTTTTGCTTGTCTGTGTGAGGACCGCGCGGAAAAGACTGTTAGACAAAAGACTGCTTCAGTGAAACTTTTTAAAAATAAACATGCAGATATGGAGGTTGGTGGGAATAGTAAATTCTCTTCTGTTGAAGAAAAGAGGTTAATAATCAATCTATGCTACTTAACAAACCAATAGTGCCACCTACGAATTTTTACCCTGAACTATAGTTACAAGACCCTCACAGTGTGAAAAAGACTCTGAAGACTATTATATTATATTAAAACATATCGCATCATTTTGATGTTTCAAAAACTCTCAGTAAAAAGGTCTCTGATTAGAAAAATGGGAAAAGGACATGTACAAAAATATTTATAGCAGCTTTTTTTTGTGTGTGTTTGCTCAAGAACTGGAAATCAAGGCAATGTCCATTAATCTGGGAATGGCTAAAGAAGTGACATATGAATGTAATGAGATACTACTGTGCTTTGAGAAGTGATGAATAGGAAGACTTCAGGGAAACCTGGAATGACTTAAATGAACTGATACTGAGTGAGGGGAACAGAACCAGGAGAACACTGTACATAGCAACAGCCACAGTAGGTGAGTACTTATTTTGATAGACTTAACTCTTCTCAGCAATGCAAGGACCTGAAACAATTCCAAAGAAGAAATGATGGATAATGCTAGTCACATCCAGAAAAGGAACTATTGAGTTGGAATGCAGAACAAAGCAGACTATTCTCTTTTTTGTTTTGTTTTATTTTTCTTTTTCTTGTTTTTTTTCCCCCATTCATTATAATTCTTCTATGTAACATTATAATGTGAAAATGTATTTAATAGGAATGTATGCATAGAGACCATAACATGTTGCAAGCCATGTTGGGGAGGGAGGGGGAAAGGAGGAGGAGGAAACTTTAAACTTATGGAATCAATTGTTGGAAACTAAAAATAAATAATTGAATTTTAATAAGAAGATCTCTTAAAATTCTGCATACCTGTGGTCAGAATAAAAGGTACTTAATAGGCAAAATTATGCCACTCCAAGTTTTACACATCAGTGAGGGCTTAGATGAAAGTTTGTTGACCAGTCACTAAGTTAGGCAAAACAAAGGGAGATGGCTTCTGGAACAAAATGAAGAATTTCACAGCATCAACACCTTGAATCAATTACTTTACTCTAGCTAGTTCATATAGGTTTTTATTTTTTTGCAAATTCTAAATTCTTTTAAATTGCATTTTTTTCTCCTTAAGAGATCGCAGAATTTGGCTTAGAGTTCCTGCTTTCTTTCCTGTGTCTCACCAATCCCTACTGCTTCCATTAGGCTGTCATGTGGAATTCAGATTTTATTCATAATGCAGAAATATATAAAAATCATTGAGATTACTACAAACTTTTATTTTTAGTATGTACATATACATATATATACGTATGTATATATAGAACAGTTGTTTTTGTTTTTTTTTAACCATTCAAACACTTAGTATGCATGATTTCTCACTACCCACCACATAACCCACACAAAACAGCAGATGCAGCTGTCTAATGACAAAAGAAGCCATGCATGTCTGGGTTAGATCTGATTTTCATGGCATTGTTGATGATTGGGTCCATTTACAGGAAGCTTGCTTAAATAAATATGCTGCCAGCTTCGATTTCACATTACATCTTTTCCAATTGCCAGCACCCAATGTTTTTGTGTCTCTTAAAATTTATTTCCTGTTTTCTTCTGTTCTCACAACTTTCTAACCAAAGGCTTTAGAGTCTCTAAGGAATCCACTGGGATATTGCAGGTTTACAGGATTACATCTAGTGTGGCTTTATGATGCTTGCCTTGTTGTTGACATGATTGTTTGCCTTCTTTTCACAGTGATAAAAGTAGTTTAGCTGTCATATGGGTGGTATGGCAACTTGCCAAATGTTAAAAATGGTACTTTGCATTTTACAGCTTTAAAAATCTCTAAGCAGGACCCAGTTTAAAGATTTGATGTGGTAGCCTTCTCCTGAAACTGCCAGTGTCAACAAGAGGCAGCCACTGAAGTGTCATTTATTCAATGAAATCCCCCGCCCCCGCAACTTACCAGAATTGTACATAACATGCACAGTATTTCATGATGATTCAAGTTAGATGTTAATCATCTTATTAAAGATTAACAAGGGCTTTTATGAATCACCCTCTGCTTGAGTTATCTTGGGATGGTTGTCATGATCAAGGGCAATTTCCTTGGCAAATTTATTACATACAAGTCATTTAAATGACTTAGTGTTCAGAGTTCTCTGCTTCGTTTGGGCAATTCTTGGTGTGAGCTTTACTGTATCCAAGAAGCAGGTTAGGAGTAGAACAGATTTCCTGTCATGCTGATGTTAATGGAAAGCCTGCAGAGCTATGCAGTTTCCTGGTCATGATTAAGAATTCTTTCTATATCTTCCATTGGTAAATGATGCACAGTCATCAGGACTACTGAATCTCTGCTTGGCCTATACTCTACCAAAGTTGAATTAGTTAGTGACCCCTCTGAAAATACACATCTGTCATTAGAAAAAACCACTGATTTGCTCAGGTTTTGGGGAAAAAGTACTACGAAGTACAAATAGTTGACATTTGCTGTCATATTGGGAGATGAATTTGGTCAATGTTATGACTTCCATACCTTTACCTTTAGTGGCATGGATACTACTCTCATTCATGCCTTTATTTATCTCTTAGTTGGAATATTTCAATAGCATCTTTATTGGTCTCCCTACTTCTAATCTCTTGCCTCTCAATTTCAACATCCTCAAAGTTCCACAGTAATCTTTCCTAAAAGTATCAGTTTGAAAGCTATATGATTCTGGGTGTGGAGTCCAGAAAGCATTAGCTCAAATCAGATCTCAAGCACTTACTAGTTGTATCATCTTGGCCATGTCACTTAACCTCTGTCTACCTCACTTTCCTTAATTATAAAATGGAGATAAAAATAACACCCAACTCACAGGTTTTTTGTGAGGATCTAATAATATTTGTAGAGGTCTTAATGTAGTGCTTTGAACACAGTAAGAACTTAATAAATGCTTGTTCCTTTCCTCTCCTCCTGTTTGAAAACTATCAGTTTTCCTATCACTTCTACAATATAATACACACTTTTGTAGCATGTAAAACCCTCAGCAATATGGCTCTAGTCTCTTGTAGCAGGCTTATTTCACATTCCACAGACCTCACCCTTTCATGTGCTTGGCATTTTGCCTAAATTGATCTACTAGTCATTATCCTCAGGTCCTGTAACTTTGTGCACATTGTTCTGATACAATGTTGCTGCTCTACTTGCATCTTGTAAAATCCCAAGGTTTCTTCTTCACAGTTTGAGGAACTACCAGTAAGTCACTATTCTTGGATAACAGAACTCATTGAGGGTGAAGGGGGGCAATAAGGCTGGAAAGGAGCAGGTCAGGATAGAAAAGGCTTTGAATGTCAATGGAGTATAGCATATTTGGTCATAGAATTAATTAGGGACCATTGGCACTCAATGAGATGTTGTTATGTCACAGTCAGAATAATTCTTTAAAAAAAATTGAGCTTGGCAGTTGAATGGAAGATCAGTTAGAGTGGAGAGAGACTTGAAAAAGAGAGGCCAATGAGAAATCTGTTGCAATAGTAGAGGTGAGAGGTGATAAGGATCTGTACAAGAGTGGTGATTATGTGAGTAGAAAAAAAGGGACATATATGGTAGTTGCTGTGAAGGTAGAAATAACAATATTTGGCAATATTTTGGATTGAATGTGTGGGTCAGGGAGAATGGGAAACTGAGAATAAAAGGATTTCATATTGGATAACTGAGAGGATGGTATTGCTGTCACCACTAATAAGATATTTCAGAGGGAAATAGTTTGGGGAAAAAGATTAAGAGTTCTATGTGGGAGATGGTGAATCTGAGATGCTTAAGGACAAATAGCATGGAATATCCAAGAAGCAATTGGCAAGAAATCTTTTATGATCTTCATAGTTGTTAGGGTTCTCTGTCAACTGAAATTACTTGATATTTACTTATCTGTGTATATGTTCTCAAGTGGAGTGTAAGCTTTTTCTGAACAGGATCTATTTTTCATTTTGGTTTTTATGTCCCTAGCACCTGGAAGAGTTTCCCTTTCTAATATATTGGAGAAATTGATAAATTTTGATTGAATTGCATTACATCTGGGAGAAGAATTCATGGTTGGGATTCAGAAACCATAGAGAGAGAGAAACAGGGTAGATTGAGGCTACAATGAGCTAAGGAAGCAAAACCTCTCCAAAATTTGAGTTCTTATTCCCCATTCTGATATGTTATGGAGCTCCTACATTATTCAAATTCTATGCCAGTGACTCTTAGATACTGACTTCTTTGTCTATGGATTTTCCTTGTGTGTAAAATTTATACTATATTCAATTATTCTATCCTTTAAATACCTCCTACTTACAATATTCAGTTGTGCCTAACTTTGATCTCCTATAGTGGTGGATGATGAGATCAAGTCCTAGACAAGAAAAGGCAAAGGCAGGGGAATTTGGTTGGGAATTTTAACTCTTCACACTTTAACAAGGATTTATTTTTGTTAATTGGCATATTAATAATAAAAGCATTTACATATTGGAAGAGGGAAGCAATAGACTTCCATATTCATTTGCCAAACCCAGGCACACATTTCATTTTAGGTATCTGTGGAGGGGTCTGTTCCAAGGCTGCGTTCAGATCCTCTATGGACTACCTAAGAAAGATGATCTATTACTGCTGAAGCCTATCACCCTGATTCTATTAATGGAGAATATATAATGTGGCTTATCACAATCTATGACACAGTACCTACCAGATTCGTAAATTCCCTTCTTGTGTCTTCAGAAGATGGGATGTTGAAGGAGAGTTTAAAATGCCTCAGATGTATTTCAAAATAGGTAGTGCAAGGGAAGACTCATTCACATTCCAATCAAGAGCATGGAGCTTGGATCTATACCATTACGTTTTATTTTTGTTGCTGGGAAGATTAATGGGGATCATGCATAAGAGAGACTTTAGGGGCTTTAGAGACTTTAGTCAATCAGTGTGTGGTCTGGATTTCAAACTCCTTTATCTATCACAAGGGGATTATTTGTTAATCTAGCATAACTGCATTAGATGAAATTTGCTAAGCTGATTATGATCAGGACTCTTGTATTCCTCCCCTAAATGAAGCTGACTAAAACAGTTATTGGGAACAAAGAAATTCTAGGTACATAGTTAGGTCAATTGGAGTTCAAACATGGAATCACTTCTAAAGGCTAGGATAGCAATATACCAAACCACACAATCCACCTGCATGGCTCACTGATGCACCATTTGTAGAGTTGTAAATTGAACTATGTTAGAATACAATTTGGAATTATGCAAGAAAATTAATTAAACTCTAAATACTCTTTTAACTGCCCTTGGGCATATACACAAAGTATGTCAGAGACAGAAATAAAAAGGTTAAATATTTATAAATATATTCATATATGCACCTTTTGTAGTAGCAAACAAAAATGGAAACAAAATGAGTGCCTAATGACTGCAGAATAATGAAAATATTTTGTAAGTGAATGAAATGAAATATTGTTCAATAAAAATGATAGATATGAAGGATTATATAATCATGGGAATAGCTTTATAGACTGTGTGAAAGTGAAATAAGTAGAACAAACAGAGCATTATATACACTAACTAAAGAATGGAAACACAAAGATTACAAAAATTAGTTGAATTCTCAATAACAAAAAAAAAAATTAAGAGGATGCTGGAGATTATCAAATAAAACCTACCAGTTTTCTCTTCAGGGAAGAGAAATGGAAGGCGACTAAGACATAACACATACATTGTTACATATGATTTGTTTCTGTTTTTAATTTTTTTTCTTCATCATTTGTTCACTGAGGTGGGAGAGGAGAGTCTTGAAATGACTGTAAAACAGTCATGCAAAACAAAAGGAATGAATAAAATGGGAGCTTTTGCTGTGCTGCACCCTCTCTTCAGATATTCTCAGACCAGGGCCAACAACCAGGGACCAATCACCTCCCTCACATAAGCTGATTCTCTGTGGACCCCAGGACCACATTAGATCTTTTGGTTGCCATGTCATATAAATACAGTGAGAACTGAAAGGATAAGGACATGATATTACTTTTGAATAGCCATCTGCATTTTCAAAAATTATTACATTTTCTCCAATTTTAAAACATGTAGTCTCATATTTCATCAGCATTTAAGCTGCTTCCAACATGCTTTTACTTAATTCTTCATTTTGAAGCTATCTTTAGAACAATATTTTGTCTCATTGTTGAGATTAGATATAATATTGACCATTATTTCCTTATTTATTTTCAAGTGTTTTCTTAATTTTTGACCATTTAATTGTTCTTTTCTATCATAACCTTGCCTGTCATATATTCTTTAAGTTCCTTGGTAATTTCAGGTTAATAATACAAATTGTGGCAAGATTTGAAGGGTTCAGGGCATCTTCTAGGCATCCCAGAAACACTAATTAAATTTCCCCTCAAAGAGGGATTTGCTGAGATTGCTGCCCTAAAAATAACATGTTATGCAAATGTATTTGGCTGAAGGGTTTTGAATTCTCCACTCATTCTGTTAGGGTCATTTTGTCAAGTTGAGAAATTAAAAAAATACAGATTTTCTTTGGTTCTTGTCATTTCTTTAGAATTTATCAGGCCTTATAGATTTTTTTGAGTAATGTTCCATTTATTCTAGAATCCAAAGTGATTTGGGGGTAAAATGACAGGTGTTTCATAATCACCCTCAGTAATATTTTACCTGTTGTGGATAAAAATGTCTTTATAATTGCTAACATTAGATCTATTATTGCAGTCCTTTTAAAAATAAATTTCTAATGAGGGGAGGGTGAGGATATCTCAGATTTACTTTCCTCAGGTCTTATTTAAAAAAAAAATTTGCTTTCTTTGGAATAACTAGAAAAATCAATCACATGAATTATTTTAATGTATGAATCTGTTGCATATTTCGATAAATGAGAACTTTTCTTCTATTGGTCCTTGTAAGCCTTTATTGATTCTGATACTGCCAGTTTTGTAAACATACAGTACAGGAACAAGGATTGGTCCCTGTAGAGGGAAAGCAGTCCCTTTTGCATTATGGAACTGCTAAATGTGAAGTCAGAGCCTCTGGGTTAAATTTCAACTCTGGGAATATCATTTAGTGATCAGGCATTGTACTGAGTTTGCAAAGCTTTTAATGAAGCAATTCAAACCTTTCCTGAGACTAACACTGTTTCTACATGATTGATAGCAATGATATTTTCAAATCATTCTTGTCTTCCCATTGACTGACTCCATCAGCTTCACCTTCTATGTGATTTGATGATGGGAGAAACCAGTATTTTGAGTTCTTTGTTGGTGCTGAAAACAATATACTTGATGAATGTAAAATTTATAACAAAACGGTTTGATAAAGGCTCAGCATCTCACATCATTAGCAGCAATCATAATACCTGCCAAGCAAACAAATTGGTATAATGCTTTTATTATCAATAGTAAGTTCTTGGTTCCATATTTTAGAAAGGACATTTATAGTCTAGAGAATACCCCAAGGAAGACAAGGGTAAGGAAGGGTATTCTGAGATCATACCACGGTAATTGGTTAGCCTGGCAAAACAAAAACTTCAGACTGACAGTAGTACATGGTAAATTGTCTTTAAAACATTTAAAGGATTGTCCCATGGGAAAAAGGGTTAAACTTTTCTGCAAGATTCAGTAAATAGATCCATAAGCAATGGGTAGAATTTGCAACAAGGCATACTGACACTGGGTATAAAGTAAAGAAAATTTATTAGAGTTATCCTAAAGTTAATGGACTGCCTTGGGAACATTCCGCTTTACTGGAGTCTTTAAGTGAAGGATACATAGCTAATTATGAATTATGTTATTATAGAGGGATTTTCTTGTTCAATTACAAATTGGATTAGACCAGACTTTGTTGTTGTCCATTTTTTTTTAGTCATATCTGACTTTTCATCACCCCATGTGGAGTTTTCTTGGCAAAGATGGTAGAGTGGTTTGCCATTTGCTTCTCCAGCTCATTTTGCTTATGAGGAAATTGAAGCAAACAGGATTAATGACTTGCCCAGGGTCACACAGCTAGCAAGTTTCCCAGGTTAGATTTGAACTCAGGAGGATGAGTCTTCCTCACTCCAGATGCAGCACTCCCACCTAGCTTTCTCTAAACTCTATGGTCCCTTCCAAACCTGAGAATGTGTGATTCTGATTCAAAACTACCTTTCAAAATCCTTTTAAATTTATTCTTTGTTTTGATGTTCCCATCACCTCTATAAAGTCAACTTGATAAGGTATTTCCCACAGGTGGTTAGGGAAAGTGAATTAACTTCTTAGCCACTTACGAATGTTACATTATATCACTGGTGTATAAAATGTGGTCCTTGAGAAGCTTCCATACATTTTCTAGGCAGATCTGTTAAATTAGGACTATTTGTGATATGACAATGTTATGCCTCATTTCTGGTAGGAGAGGGCAGTATTTAATAAGTAACAAACTTGCTTTATCGTGTTTGTTCGTATTTTACCAAATGCAATATAAGTATTGCCATTAAATGTATTATTTTAAGAATAATAAATGGCGGTAGGAGATATGAGATATTTTTCCACCACTGTAAATGAAAGTATAAAAGTTGCTGAGAGTTAAAGCAGCTTTCAGTAGTGCTTAACTTATGCCCTTGATGCATTGGCCTAAAGGGACTAGGGTTTCAATCCTGTTATTCCGTAACCATGTGATTTGGGGAAAGCCCTTAACATTTCTAGGCTATAGATAGCATATCTAAAAAAATAGAAGGTTAGATTAAAGGATCTCTAAGCTCCATTCAAGCTCTTAAATAGAAATCTGGTCTGAGTAACATATGAGAGACCTCCCCTAGCATATTACTGTAATATAGGTATGTGAACTCAGTAGAAAGACCTGAAATCATGTTGAGACTAGAATAAGGCTGAATTTATAATGCCAACCCAGAAATAAATACAGTGAGTCTGAGAAAGGATTTACAAGGGAAAACAATTGTCTAGTATTTGCACTTAATTAAAATTTCAGGAGTTCAAACTAAGGAATTTAAATGAATAATAATTCATTGACATTCAATTAAAAACAAGTAAACAGGAAAGATATTGGTTGCATGTTTTCAGAGAATAAAACGTTTCAGGTTACTTCAGTTTTAAAAACCTTTCCCAAGAGATGAAATAAGAAGTTAAGTTCTCATTTGGTTTTCATTTGAAAAGTCATTTCACAACAACACTATCAGAAATTTGGGAAAAGGAGGGAATAAGATATCCATGTTCTCATTTACATCATCACTGTGGTCACTGAGAGTCAAGATGCTCAGCTAATGCTGAAACTACTGTGATGATAGCCAATTTTGGAGGATTTTTGAGGAAGTGAAACAAGATTTTAAATACTTACTAATGCTGGCCCAACCATTAACTAAAAGGAAAGGTTCATTCAACTTGCTGCAAAAGCATAGTCTAACATCATAAAAGTCATTTCAAGTTTGAACTTAATTCATATCCTACTACCATTAATAATGATCCCTTATTAAAAAAATCTCTGAATTATCCATAATGCTAATTTAATGTGAAAAATCTAAATGAAGTATGTAACATTATGAACCTTTAACAGATTTCCTAATTAGAGATCATTAAAGAGATTGTGAGGTGAGTGAAAATTGAGGGCTTCATTTACTTTCAGAAATATACCAGACCAATATTTTATGAAGTGATTATAGACATGAAGTACATTCAAAAGTAGATCAGGATATGCAAAATTCTTATTGTAGGTTGATCCAGTTACCTCCTAAATCAAGAGTTTCAGAAGCCTATGAATGTTTGTGAAATGCTTTTAAACTGAAGTGAAATAATCTACTCTTAAGACCTGAAAAGACAAATGATAATAATTTAGTGCTAAATACTTGTAATAGAAAAAGGTGATCAGTTAATTCCATGAGTTGACTCTATTAACTGCTATAGCCTAATAAAAGAGAGACAACGTAGTGTAATACGTAACAACTGGACCTTGGAATCAGAAGACCAGGGTCCAAGGTCTACCTGTAATATAAACTGACAACTTAACTGACCATTGGCTTAACTTAAACTCTCAGTGTCCTAGGCAACATTTTAAGACTCTAAGTCACAAAAATTTGAGCTCTTCTCATGAAACCCTTGACGTCAATAAAATCAGTTTTAGCCAAGCACCCAGGTGTGCATGTACACACACACACACACACACACACACACACACACACACACACA
>JAQQSU010000576.1:232-20679 GCA_028627135.1 Pseudochirops cupreus | reverse complement strand
CTGTGATTTTTTTTTTATCTGTATGGGGCTCTTCTTCCAGAAGGGAAAGCTCTGTCCCAAATCTCTGGGGTCCTCCCAGCTGCCATAGCTCTCAGGAAGGTGCTGGGTCCCTTCCTACTTACTTCCGGCTCACTGGATAATGAAGACTCCAGAACCAAAAGCCCAAGACCGTGATCCGGATCCAGGCTGCTCAGCGCAAGAGCACTTGGCCTCTGAACAATCACTTAGTCGCCCAGCTGTCTATAGGCCACCGGCATGGAGGCTACAATGCAGAGGCAGGTGCAAAACCTCTGCCTTTCGCTTTCCCATCTTGGAGGCGTTTCAGCCAGAAGCTTTTCTCCCCCAATTTTGCAAGTCCCAATGACCTAGTTCTGAATGCTGCTTGCAGCTGCCACTAATCTGCTCACCAGAGAGGCTCCTCTGCTCCTCCCATCCAGCTGCCCCCGGGGCACAGCTGTGGCTTCAGGCCAGGCTGGTTTTGGTTCACAGTGCTGATGTGGTTCTTCATAGCTGAGCTGACGTTAGTGGAAGGTATATTTGTGTGCATTTTGGAGTTCTAGGATTAGTTTAGAGTCCTATTTTATGGGTTTTTTGGGGTGGCTATGTGAGAGCTGCAATATGTTGCTGCTGCTATGCCGCCATCTTGGCTCCACCCCCTGTACTTATCTTTTAAACCATTTGTTAATATGTTATGGGATTATATGCTTTCCTAGAAGTCCATAGGGTTGCCTGTCTCCTCAGGTATTGATTCATTTTCCTTTATCATGCAATATTTATTTATAGCTTCTGGACTAGTTTAGATGATCTGGCAGCCATATTACCTCCTGTTATTAATATCTTCCTTGTTGGTTTGTCTGACCACACTCAAGTTCTTTAGGCTTTTTTTTTTTGCTTCTAAATCTTTGATTATTTTAGCCCCCTCTCCCCCATATTCTCCTATTACTCACTTTGTGATTCTTTCCCCTTTGATTGTGGTTTCCCTGGGCTCTGCATCTCAAAGCTGACTCAGTCTCTTTCTTCCAAGCTGAGAAATTCATATTTCAGGACCTCATCAGATGGTAATACCCTTTCTGTCCTTTCAAGTGGCATACCACACACATGGAACCCTTGTCTAGTTTCCCCTATTCCTTAGTACTCTAGTTGAGCTCTCTTATAACACAGTGAGCTGCTATACTGCCATTCCATGGAGAGAAAGTTTTTGTCTTTTGTTTTTTGAGATACAGGCTATGTTGTAAGCCTATGGTTGAATAGACTTTTCTAGTCCTGCCAGAATGTGGAAGATTGTGGATGAGGAGGTGCAAAGAGAGCACATTAGGGTTAGGGATGAACAGTTTCTGTTTATTGAATTTTCCCATCTTTTGGGTTATTATTGTCCTATACCATGGAGACAACTGAAATTGCTTCATCTCATGCATAATTCCTATTTTTGAGAAACTTGAGAAGGTATGAGGATTGGAGAAAGTGTCAAGTCCTCCATCTTATTGGTCATGTGACCTAGAAATAATAAACTTAGATGATTTAAAAGCAAATAAAATCTAAATACCAGTATCCAAAACATGTAATATATTCTGCATCATCATCAAAACCTTCTACCATCTCTGTAAAAATTTGTAAAGGGTGTCTGGTACATGTGTAGACTCCATAATTTGCTGAAATGGAATCTCTCTATGCAGATGGATGTAGGTAAAATAGTTTCCAGGAGTATTATAATGCTATATAATGGAATTCCTTGGAAAGAAAATGTAGATATGGTACAACTGGTTCCAGTTAAATAACCACCTGGTTGGGAAGAGCATTTTTCGATTGGCTAAGTAGCAGAGGCTCTTGTAGTTTCAAAAAAAGGCCTGAGCCAGATTCAACTATTACTTTGCTTCATTCATTTCTAGGCTAGCTCTGTGACTCTTTTGCTCACATGTTCAATGAGAGAGCCCAGAGGCAGGAGAATGGCCTTAGGCTCTCTTCCCATTTTAAGCCACATGGTCTCCTAATATGAGTCTTATTCCTTGATCTTTTGTTCTTTCCATTCTAGGTGAAAGGAATGGGGCCACCAACCCTAGGAGAGTAAGCCACAGGAATAAAAGAGTCAGAATTCAGCCACAGCATTAAAGGCAGGTCAGCAACTGGTAAAAAAAATGGCAGTATGTCTACATAAGAGAATGCCATGAAAGATTTAGATTCATACATCTATTAGTGTTCATTCACTCATTCATTCATGACTTTCTGACTCTCAGAACTGGAAGTGTCTTTGTGAGCATCTTCTAGTCCAACCTAAATCTGATGGAGAATCACTCCTAGTGTTGTGATCTAGGGGTGCTAGGAACTCTGAAATCCAAGGGTACAGGGTAGGAGTCCGTCTCAAAAGAATGCAACCACTCAGGCCTTCTTTCAGTCCAAGTAGCAAGTTTACTGTAACACCAATAGAAGGGGGCCAGACTCTTAGTGAGTCTGTATATTTGGCAAGGATAAGATGGGTATTTTTATATAGAAAGACTGTGGGAAGTGGATCTAGGAGTGGCAGTAGCCTAGGAGAGTCTAGATGAGATTAAGGAGTGAGATTGAGCTAATTAAGTCATCAAGGTGGGCTGGGGTGGGTCAGATGCATGAAGCAGAGGTGAGGGCTTCTGAAATGTATGGGAAAATTCATGGACTGCGTTGCTTTCAAAAACATGGTGAACCCCTTATAGGGGTTCATATCCCATCCCAATCACTAGGATATGGCAAACAAGGGATCATCTATCTTTAGATTCATCAAAGAAGTTGAAATATTTAAAGTACTTTGTAAACCATACAACTCTAGCTAAATTCTATTACCTGAAGATCTCCAGTAAGAGGAAAGTCAATACTTCTAGTCCATGACACCTGTGGATACTTTTAATTTTTAGGAGATTTTTTCTTGCATATGGTCTAAATCTGGCTATTAGAAATACACATTCATCATAACCCAGGTCTGCCATTGGGACCAAGTAGAACAAATCTATTTCCATTTGCATAGCCTAGTCCTTTAAATACTAAAAGACAAATTTCATACCTCCACACCTTCATGTTTCCCCCTTTCGCTACTTCTTTCCAATATCCCCAATTGTTTCAAAGAATTTTCACATGGATAAATAAATTCACTTAATAAATGTTTACTAAGTCTCTACTAACTCAAGAGCACTATGCTAGCTTGAAACTGGAGGAGACATAAAGGTTTGACGAGTATGTAACAGACATAAGAGAGAAGACACAATCTGTCAAGTATAATGTACACTCTTATATGAGAAGTATTTGGCAAAGCAGTAAAAACAAGTGCTATGGGGAATGTTATATAGATTAGGCTAAACACTAAGTTTAGGACACAGAGTAACTGCTATTAATAAACTAATAATAAGGATTCTATAAATGCTATCTTAGGAAAAAACCATTTATTACCCCATTTCTAAGGTTAAGTAAAAACCTTATTGTATGATGAGAACCCTCCAACTGTGAAAATGCTGAAATACTATTGCTTTTTACTTTAAAATAATAAAAACAAAAAATTGGAAAGACCTAAGAATTATATTCATTGCAATGACTGACCACCATTGGTGATGCCTCCTACTCACCTTCTAATAGAGAGATGATGGGTTTAAGGTGAAGAATGAATCATATTTTTCGGATGTGGTCAACACATGACTTTGTTTTGCTTCACTGTAGATATGTTAAAAGGGCATGCTATCTTTCTTTCTTTTTTTTTGTTATTTTCTTCATTTCTGTGATGATTAAAAAGGTTCCAGAGATACAATTTCTGGATAATTTAATCATTTTATTGATAAGGGCAGCATTTTAATGAAAGGATGGTCATTTGGCCATTTCTCTCTTATACCAAAGACAATCATGGCAGTGGGCTCATGGCTTATATGCCCATTGGAAAAGGACTGCTCCTGAGGGTGACAATCGACTCTAATTGGCTAACAATTAATGAGGGAACTAGTATTACAATGATCTGAATTTTGATTATGTCATTCACTTCTAAGTTACCACCAGTCTTGGGATAAATTCAAAGAATTTATCCTTCACCCAAACTAGTGTAGAACACAATGGCTTTTCCATCTGGGTTGGGACTGAACAAGAAAGTTAGTCCAATCTCATTGTCAGTATTGTTCTTTAAGAGATTGAACTTTTAAAATCAGGACTTTAGAAAATAGAAGGAACTCTGAATTTCCCAAAAATTATTGATTATTAATAATAATTTCATTGCTCAAAGTAAAAAGAAAGAAAATAAAAGGTCATTGAAACTTTTTTTAAAAAAATACACAGAAAAGAACAGAAACAAGGGAACTCAGAAGAAAATACTGTAAAGTAAGATAGGATTAAAATTATATGTTGGATTTATCATCATTAAAATTAAATATTACAAATTTAAAGTACATATTATAGTTAAAATTAAACATTATCCTTTAAAGGAACAATAAGTTGTATAGGATAGAAACTTCAGGGTTTATGTGCAGTCCCCCTTTTCTGTTTTCTAATGTGATAATGCTCATTTTATTTGGTGTTTATAAAAGTCCAGAGTTTTTTAAAAGTAGTACAAATAACAAAAGTAACTTGACTATTGAGATTAAATCACCACTTTAAATTAATGACTTTTCTAATGGTGACTCCTCAGTTTTCAGTCTTAATCACTTTCAAGTCTTTATTAAATGAAGAACGATGTCCTCAAACTGTCAGTTGGAACATTTTCTTGGCATTGGGTTCAGTGGAAAGAGAACTAACTGTCTCTGAAGTTGGGGGACCTGGGTTCAAATCATGCACCTGGTATGTCAAGGTCATCTGGGTGACCTTGAGTAAATCACTTAATCTCTATGACTTCAGTTTTCTCCCATGCAAGAAGAAAAGCTTGGGTTAGATGCATTCTGAAGTCCTTTCCTATTCAAAACAATGTTCTGAGCCTCTGACTCCACCGTGAAATCTTCCAAGAAAAGATGAAGCAGATGAATTCTACGAGTCACATTGTGGAAACTAGAAGAGTTTACTTACAACAGTAAGCATTTTGATATCAAGGAAACATCAACAGCAAGTACTTCCCACACCCATGGGCCCCACTTCCTCCTGAGTCTGCCCCATCTCTGCAAAGTCTTTTCGAACTATCCCATTCCTGAGAGAAATCTAGGGAAGTTGTGAATATCCTTTGGACATCCAAGAAAGGTGTTGCTTATTGACCTTGTCAACTCTGGTCACAGGTTGGTGGAAGATCACTAGTAACCTTCTTGAGCAGTTGGGTTCAATCTCATAGCCAGTCTGTGTCAATTATTGATTCTCCAGGGGAAAGAGAAAACTCTCCTCAAGGTTTCAGATGCTCAAGGACAACACCACAGAGTTTCCCGTAGTCAGTACCAATTTTATCTCTTTGCTGCTCATTTTCCAAGTGTGTTTTTGGAAACTTTGGTGTATTTTCTACCATGTGCATTCCAAATGTTCTATAACTGATTTTTATATAGTCAGAGCCCAGGAGAGGGCCGTGTAAGTAGGTACTGTGAACCTTAGAAGGGAATTATTTAAAGAACAATGTAGGCAATCTCTTGCCCCAGTGGAAAGATGGTATGCACAAAGACCAGACATGATTCTGCATGGTACTGATCATTCTCATCAATGATTATGAGCTCTCTCTATTTTTATTTTGGTCAGGATGAAGGCAGGGCAATTGGGGTTAAGTGACTTGCCCAAGGTCACACAGCTAGTAAGTGTTAAGTGTCTGAGGCCAGATTTGAACTCAGGACCTACTGACTCCAGGGTTGGGGCTGAGTTCTATAATTAATTGACAACTATTAAGAACCTTCTAGGTACCTTCTGGGTATTGTGTGAGACATTGACAATAGAAATACAAAAGACCAATCCCTGTTTCCAAAGGGTTTCCATTCTAAAGCAGGGAATTAACAATGACAACAACGGTTAACATTGATGATAGTGTTTACTATGTGGGGGCCCTGTGCTAAGCCCCTCATAATTATGATCTCATTTGATCCTTACTACAAGCCTGGGAGTAGGTTCTGTTTTATAGTTGAAGTAACTGGGACAAACAGAGGTAAAGTGACTTGCCCAGGGTCATACAGCTAGTAAGTAACTAAGTCCAAGTACATTTAAAATGAATATAGCAAAAAATAAAGTTAATGAACACAAAGGTTTTAAATGAAAAGAGGTAGTTTGGGTAGACACAAATTAGTTTAGAGGGAGATTAATTGGTACACTTTTCTTGTGCAGATCATACCTGAGTTACATTTTGAAGGAAGAGAGGGAGCCTGTAAAGTGGAGGTAAGGAGGGAATGTGTTCTAGGCATATGGGAAAACCAGTGCAAAGGTATGAGATGAATAATGAAGCTGAAAAGGTAGATTGGGGCCAGATTGTATAAAGTTTTAAAGGCAGTAACAGAGGAGTACATATTTATTTCATCCTATTGGCAATAATTTCATCCATTGCCTACTGACAAGAAACCAGGGTTTCTTGAGGTGGGGCATTACATGGTTGTATCTGATTTTAAGAAAAATTCCTTTGTCAGTCCTATATAGAATGAACTGGAAAGGAGAGGTAGGGAGATGAGTTAGGGGAAATTGTGGCAATAATTGAGGTGAGAGATAAGGGGGCACCTGAGTAATGGCAGGAATTCTGTGAGAAGGGCTTTGATGGGACAGATGTTGTGAAGGTTGAGACAGTACAAGTGATTTGCTGTGTAACCGTAACTGTGAAGCAAGTCATTTTATGGGCCAGTTTGGGAGCTTTGTCTTTTAAAATTGGAACAGCCACTTAATGGGCAAAGATCAAAAGAGAAGCTGAGATTTCTATAGTGACATGTAAGGATGGAGTCATAGGCCTATTGGGAATGGATAATGAGGAGCCTTAACCAAACTGCATTTTAAGAGATGCCCCTTTTAATAAGTTGTTCCTTCTCAATCTCCCTAGTTCAGCTGTAGCTCAACCAAAGCAGCAATAATCCCTCCCCCGTGGTGTTAACTTTAAAGGCAACAGTATTCCTCATCATGTGACCTCCCTGTAAAGGAATTATACCACTGAGATCTGACCTCCTCGAAACACCCTCCAAGCCCGGAGAAATCTTTGAAGAGAACTCATTTTGAAGCACGCCTTCTAACAGTTATCATAAGTATATATGCATACTCAATTTAAGGAAAATAAATAAAGTAGCCCAGTTGTGATTTCCAGAAGGCCACACTAACTTTTCCCACTTCTCTGATTTGATGAAAGCTGCTAAAAGCTTTTTCAAGTTCTCCCAGGGCAGTGAAAAGTCACTGGAGAAAGCACACTTTCATCAGGTTCCCCGAAGAGGGGAAAAGAGGGAGAAAAAAAAGGCCCTGAGTTTCTGATTGTCTGTTGGAGATGCCTTGTAGCAATGATGTATAGGCAAGAGGGTGGAAGTGAATTAGATGGCAGAGGAGAATCAGAGGTAATTTACCCTCTCGGGGGCTGGAAGGGAGAGAACCTGGGGTGACTGGGCTGCCCACAGGATTTTCTGAAGGAGTAAACATGAGCTAATTTGGTTCCTTTTCCTCCCAACTTTAATTCAAGTGGGCAAAATGGCCCAGATTCAGCCTCTTTTTAATTGGGCTTTTTTTTTTTGTCAATGGGAAACCTGCCATTCTTTAAGTATTCTACGTTTAATAGGCAGCTCCTTGGGCTGTTACTATTTTTTTCTTTACAAAGTTTATTTATTCATTCATTCATTCATTTAATTATTTAATTATTTGTTTGTTTGTTTTTGCAGAACAATATAAACCCAAGACGTGCCGTACTGCAGTAGAAAAAGCCCTGGGTTCAGAGTCAGAGAACTAACTTGAAATCCTGCTTCAGTAACATTCTGCGTGAATTGTGCAATTTGGGTATATAGATGATAGTCTGTTAGAGAGGTAGATAGGTAGATGGATAGGCAGATGGGTGGAAGGAAAGAAAGAAAGAAAGAAAGAAAAAAAAGAAAGAAAAGAAAGAGAGAGAGAAAGAAAGAAAGGAAGAAAGAAAGGAAGGAAGAAAGAAAAAAAGAAAAGAAAGAGAGAGAGAAAGAAAGGAAAAAAAGAAAGAAGAAAAAAGAAAGAAGGAAAGGAAGGAAGAAAGAAAGAAGAAAAGGAAGGAAGGAAGGAACAAAGTAAGTAAGAAAGAGAGGAAGGAAGGAAAGAAGAAAGGGGAAGGAAGGAACAAAGCAAGAAAGAAAGAGAGGAAGGAAGGAAGGAAAAGAAGGAAAGAAGAAAGAGAGGGGAAGGAAGGAAGGAAGAAGAAAGAGGAAGGAAAGAGAGAGGGAGGAAAGGTGGAAGGGGCAAGGAAGGGAGTGAAGAAGAATAAGCAGTTACTATGTGTCAGACACTGTGAAGTGCCAGGGATACAAATATCTTCTAGTGGGATAGCCCTTCCCCTCAAAGAACTTAAGCTGTAATGGTGGAATACAATGTAATATGGGTTGCTGAACAGGGCAAAAGGGTGAGGAGCCAACAGATAGTGGTGTGGGTCTGGCTAGAGCAGCCAGGGTGTAAGTTTAATTCTAGCCAAAATGGTGTGGAGTCCTTGAGGTTGATGAGATAAAGCAAGCATTCAGCTTTCCAGCTGTCAAGTCCCTGGTACTGTGGCCTCAGTGCCCTCATTTGCAAAATGAAGGAACAGGGCAGAAGATGCCTCAGACAGCCAGATGCCAACTCAGCACTTCAGGTCTGTAAGGCAATGGAATCAATTAGGTCCTGGCAGAGGGAAACACATCTTGTGTTACTGCTCCACCCTCTAGTGAGTCCTCAAACTCTTCCAGTTTTGCCATCTTTACAGATGAGGGACATGGTTCAACTCTAAATAATCTCTGATTCTAGGGAGGTCAGGAGGCAGTTATACTAACACTTTCCATGGCTTTCAGTTTTGCTTCCACACCTCCTAGTAGGTGCAAGGTGAACCTGAGGGCTTCTTCCCCTGCCCCCTTCCTTTTCCTCCCCTTTCCCCAGTCCTTTCCTCTACTCTCACTTCCTCTGCTCTTTTCCCTTAGGTCCCACAGATTGACCTAAGGGAATAATAAGTGATACATGGGGTGCTTTACATACATTGCAGTTAAACTTCACACCAACATTGTGATATAGCTACTTCAAGTATTATAATCCCCATTTTACAGACATGGAAACTGAGGCTTAGACAAGATAAGTGATTTGCTCTTGACTACTACCTTTTTTTTTTTTCCTTTCTCAAGCAATGGAAAACAAGATTCAGAGAGGTTAGCTGATTTGTGCATGGTTATCTTCCATAGATGTGGAGACTAAGACTCAACTGATTTGCCCAGAATAATAGCTATTTAGCATCAAATGTAGGATTTAAACTCAGTTGTCCCTGATTCCAAGGCCTTCACTATCCACCAGACCACTTTTGTTCATTTTATTCTTCTTTCTCCAAGCCCTCAACTATCTAACCAATTAACAATATAAATCCACTCAGGTTGCTAAGAGGTAGACTTATTCTCCAGCCACATTTTACTGTCAGCCCTTGGGACAGGATCCTAGAATTTGATGAACTAATTATAACTTAGAAAAAGTGGCTTTTCTATTGCTTCTGTTTCGAAACTCTGCCACATTTGATAGCTGCCCTCCAGAAACATGCCAAGCATGACTTTGGCATGAGAATGTTCCAACCCAGCAGACTGCAATACGACAGAGAAAAGACATGTCATGCAATGATACCACCTCCAAGGGCTTCTTGTGGGACTTGCTCATTTACAAGCTTGGGCAGACAGAGTCCCTATTCCCAGCTGAATCTTCTGCTGTGTTTAGGAGTTCTCACTGCTGGATTCATTCACTCAACACTCTCAAGAGTCTTTAATTTAACTGAGATAGTGTAGTTTCAGACACTGTAGCTAGACTTGTGGGTAGGAAGCTGAGCCATGTTTCCCCTTGGGAGTTTATGAAAAGTAAAATCCAGACAGCTCAGTTTATAATCACCATCTGCTTTTCCAGAGTTGCCTCATTAACACCTAGATAACTGCCTTTACATACTCTTATTTTATAAAGCAGCAGAGTCCTGGGTGGGGGGAGGCAGTGATCCCTTTGTGACCTTATTCTCCCAAGGAGGAGACAAAGCTACAAAGGTAGCTTTGTCTATTACTAAGAAAAAAATGCCAGGAGTTGATAACCAACCATTTCATAAAACTACCCATCACTGGGAGGGAGTTTGACTATCTATGCCTTCCCAACATGTATTCTCATAAAAGGCCTTTTTTGTGGGATGGGATAAGAAGAGTCTAAAGGAAAAGAAACAAAGACAGGATTGATTCAAATGACTCTTAGACTCTAAGTATTCAGACATAAACTATTTTTGCAGAAAATGAGAATTTTGGAAATTTAGAGGTGGAGGGGACCTTAGGGATAGTCTAGACTACCCTTCATATTATAAATAAAGAAACAGAGGTCCAGAAGATGAACTAATTTCCCCAAGGTCATACAACTACTGAATAATTGAGAGACTAATAGAAGCCAGGCCTCCTGAGTACTTTCTCTGCTCTAAGACATTGCAATAGTTAGTAAAATAGGACTAATATTTCCTGGATTCTGGATACAACTTTCTAAAACTTTTTTTTTATTATGTTGATGGTTATCACCTACTCTTGGCTCACACTGGGGCTCATAGTGTCGACTTCGAGACCTATATCTTTTGATGTAACATTTTTCCTCATCCTATTCTGGATTTGTACAGAACTTTACATTTGTTGCTTAATGAAGGTCTGGCATACGTACACAGTGCCTTAGCTGATATCTCCACATGGAAGACATTAGAGAACAAATGGCATCTCTCTACTTGGAAGACACTAGGGAGCTGCTTCTGGGAGAATCGTGATGACTTGTAAGAGAAGTACATTGGAGAGACTGTGAAGCATACATGGATGGTCTGTAACTGGTTCCAGTGGACCGGCCATACAGTGGGGAGGATCCTATTTTGGTTGATTGCATAGCAAGAACAGATGGCCTGCATCAACTTTGACTATGCTCTTTGCTTTGTTCACATCTGGGGATGTTTGCAGCATTCAGTGCTGTAGTGGGGAACAGCCTTAAGGTTATGTGGCTTCCAGGAATTGGGCCTATTTTCATGGCCTTTTTGTTGGTTCTTTACAATGCTAAGTGTGGGGAATGGAGCTTCTGGCCATCGGAAAGTGAGTCACAGGAAACTGGGCATTTGAAACCAGACCAGGTTCTATAGCTAGTCTAGCATCAAAGCCCCTAGGAGCAAGGAATGATCTTCAAGACTGACTTTCAAGAGCCAAGCCCAATGGAAGGATTCCTGTGCCAGCAATGTCACCTTTGTACATGAACATGGTGGGACTAATACTATGTAGGAAATGAGCTAAAGGTTGAGCCTATTCTCCTAGAATCTGAGTTGGAATAGTAGAGAGTATGATCTCAAGGTGTTAGGGAAAATGTTTGTAATTTTTTTTATTAAGTAATTATCTTTGTAAAATCAAATTGATGTTCAAAGGTTAAATGGAATTGGAGGACTAATTACTAACAAATGGGGAAAGGGTTTCATTCAATGGAAGCAGAAAAAAGAGAAATACTCCAACCCCTCATGTGCCACAGAACCCTGAGTGGGGGATGTAGCAGTCATGGCCCTGAGAGAGTTGGATCAGGGTGTATAATCCTGTTAAGTTTCATCTGCTTAAATTCAGTTTCTTCATCTCTATTGAGATCTTTAAAAATTTTATTGTATCCCCTCATACATCCCCTTCCCTATCCCCCCAACACTTTTGTCATCTGCAAATGTGATAAATATGTCTCTATGTAATGTATTGTAATCCTCCAGGTTCAAGGTGTAAACATATTATTCCACTTTCGACACCTGATTCTCAGAAAGTTACATATAAGATTGTCTTAGGGATAAGTGGAGTGTATGGTGGGATTTGTGGGGTGCCAGAGACTTGTATATTTCACTTGCTACTCTACAAAAGTATCAGGGATTCCACCATTAGAGATTAATTTTTTTGGATGGAAGAATATATTTTTAAGTACAAAATACTCTTGGCAGACATAGCACATTAAACTACAATTGAAAATTTATCAGATTATTTGACAGCAACTGAAGCTTTGATAATAAGATAGCACAGATGGGGAAGAAAGAAGAAAAGGACAAGGTTGGTCCAGAGACGAGAGTATTGAGGTAGAAGGTGGGATTAGCCTGAGCAGACTCATAGGTTTATAGATTCAGCTCTGGAAGGGATCTTTAAGGCCATTTAGTCCAACTCTTTTATTGTACAGTTGAAGAAACCAAGATCCAGAGAAGTTAAGCGACCTAACCAAGATTATAAAGTGTGGGGAGCCATGGAGGCCTGATCCAGGACTCAGATGAAAATCTTGTTCAAATCATCATTAAATCAGAGTGCTTTCCTATGAACTACCTGCGTGGTTAACTCTTTCTCACATCTTCACTCATTCTTGGGGCTGGTACCCAAGTGGCCCACGATATTTGGCGCCCAACATGGAGCACTTAGGAACCTGAAAGGAAGGTCGCTGTGGAAGGTGGCCTTTACACCCAGAAGGAGCTCCAAATGTTACAAGAACACAAGGTAAGGGAACTTTTTCAGTTATTTTATTTCACCAGGCTAATAGAGGAAATTTGACCAAGATGGATCAGGCCTCCTTGGCTCCCCACAATAAAGTATTTGAACCCAGGTTCTCTGATATCAAATTCAATTCTCTTTCTGCTAGAAACAAAAATGGAAAATATTGGTACTTGGGGATGGCAGATGCCTACTGCAAAGGAGGAATGGTCAATGAAAAGAAAGAAGGCTTGATAACCAATTTTGAATTTCACCTACTTAATGATTTTGCTTAAAGTTCTGCCTAACAAAATGCTTAATATCTATGAAGACCAGAAAGCACCTACTATGCAGTGAGCTCAACAGGGGAGATACAAAGAAATGTAGAGACTCAAGTCCCTGCCCTCAAGTGGCTCACATCCTAATAGAACCTGAGGTCACAAATTAGAGCTCCATCCCAGTTAGCCTTAGACAATTAATATTCCATGCCAAGGTCTTTCTTTCTCTCTTGATCTTGCTCAAGCCATTTCAGAGATCTACCAGTACCCATTTCAGGGAGAGGCAATCAATTCTGTATTTGAAGTACCACCTGACTGAATTGGAGGGTGAGCAACTCAACCATTTCTAAGTCCTTTATAAACAGTCAGAGGTCTACTGGGTGTTCAAGGGGACTAGTATCTCTCATGTGAGGGCTTTCCAAGTCCTTTTCAGGGTTCACCCTCACATGTGGCTCCAAGAACCTATAGCATGTACAGTGGCCACATTCTGGCAAACCATCTTGGCAGACAGGTCAGACAAGGCTGAAGGGAACCAACAAGCCTCAAACCCCTTGGTGAGTTAGGAGGATATCTACACCAAGCATATGAAGACACCCTGTTATAACTGGGGGTTGAGAACAATTGTTCCATGAAGGCAGCTAAAGCTGGTGCTATGGAGTGCTTAGAGGTTATTTAGGCCATGAAGATACCAGGGTCGTCCACTGTATCCCAGGCCATTGCCAATTGTCCTGACTTTTACCCTGACATAGGACTTCAGTGACTGGAAGAGAGATTGAGGCTGATGACTTTGTGTGACTCTGCATCAGTTAAATCCAGTTCATGCCCAAGTCATCATCTGTGATGGCAGTGGTCTTCTCGAAACATAGATGACAAGCTGCAAGAACAACAGCAACATATCTAAGCAGATTTCAGCTTGGAGTCCTTCCTCTCAAGCCTCTAATCACCACCGTTATTCAGCAGGCAAACTCTCTAGTTTTGAGATTCTAACTGTTCAGATATATGCTTTCCTCAGCGTCTGGTGACATTGAATTATCTGCCCCCCTCCTCTCCAATGCTGGAATGTACTCCCTTCTAAACTGCTTTGTAGCATTCCTACATCCTTAGAGAATTTGGTATGGAAAGTCTTTCCTCAAGGCTGTTACTTCCTTTGTCTTTGTGCCCCCAGCACTTAGCATACAGCCTTGCACATAGTAAATATTTCCCAAATGATTAGATTGGATTAGATCTTCATGAGAGTAGGCAATATATTTCTTATTAGGGTCTGAAAAAGAGTGTGATTCTCAATATATGAGTTTTTCTCACCTAGATGCAGCAAGATGGCTTAGTAGGCAGAGAACTGGACCTGAACTCAGGAAGAACCAAGTTAAAATATGCCCTTAGATACTTACTAGCTATATGACCTTGGGGAAGTCACTTAACTTCTATTCATCTCAGTTTCCTCTCTAATCAAATGGAAATAATAATAATATCTACTTCACAGGATTGTAATGAGGATCAAGTCAGATAATGTTAGTACTTTGTATAGTAATTGGTACAATGTAGGTGCTGATTAAAGGCTTTTTCATATCCTAACAGATTTTAAGTCAGGTCACAATAAATGCCACATTGTTGGATTATTTCTAAGTGGACAAAGAACTTCGAAGACTCTTAGACCCTTCCAAACTTCTCTTGATTAGCAGGATATTTGGGCCTTGGAGGGTTGGAGAAATATCAAAACCATGAGCAGAGTTGAAGTTTGGAGAAGTGCTGAAATTTCTATATGGGAATATGTGTGTGTGTTTGAGAGAGAGGGGTCGTATTTCCCCAGGACAGCTCTTGTTTATATGTGTCAATGGATACAATTTAAATTTTTGAAATGGTCACATTAGACAAAGTATAATCCCATTCTGGAATGTATCAACATCATTTTAACTGTACTCTCATGCAAATTAAGTTGAAATATGGCCTAAATAACCAACTGTTCCTGGAATAAAGAATATTTTTCCCAAGCCCATTTTAAACAAAATGAATACTGTTCTGTCCCATAAAGACAGATGATTGACATTATACAGTGCATGAAAATTCCCTTTTCAAAATCATGACATTTTACAATAAAACGAGATAGTAATTATATTATGTACTCCCCCTACAACAACAACAAAATGCTTCTGGGAAAAACGGAAACAATATGTCCTACAAAGAATGCAATTAAGCAAAGCTGGATTAGAAAGCCCACAGAGAATAAGCCACAGTGCCTGATTATCTTGAATTTAATTTTCAGCTTTGGATACTTTTCCCCTGCATTTTCTTGATTCCATAGAGATCAGCTTGCAACAGCTTCATTTTTCAATTGATCTATTTAATATTTTCTGCATTATGCATAATAAAATAATACCAGGCCAAATCCACTAGCAATCTTCCTGAAGCCTTTTCATTTCCAAAGGGAAAGACAATGCCACAATATAACCAAATCTTTTCTCTTGAGGTTGGGGTGGACTAATTCTTTTTTATAAGGGTGCTCAAAATTAAATCTTGTAATTACTGGAATTTGTCAAGGACCCATTTGGAACTGGAAGAGAGAACAGAATACCTCACTGTTATTTCTTCCTCCTTGAAGACATGAATTTCAAATAAAACAGAAAGGGGTGTAAGATGATGAATCTTCTACATAACTGTAATCACAGAAAGGCATGGAAATATGGGAGGGAGCTGGTATTTACAGAAGTTGAAAAAAAATTAAAAATTCTTTATTTCCTTTATTTATTTCCCCCTATCAAATAAAGATTGAAATAACTCATGTTTCATTACTAAATTGGAATGTAGGAAGGAGAGAACAAAAATAGCTAAGGCTTTTGTAGTTTAAGAATACAAATAATATTTAAAGCTTAGCATCTGATACAAAGTGGTTGTATTTCCACACTGATCAATATTTACCATGAACTTTATGAGCAGCAGGAGCTTAGGGCAGTTTCCAGGTAGTAAGAGAAATAAAGGCTTCACCTTTGTCTATGGTGATATCTTTTTGCTCCACCTTCAGTTTTCAAAGTTGTCTTTACATTGTCATTGTTACTGCACAAATTATTCTCTTGTTTCTCCTCACTTTACTTTCGCTTAGTTCCCACATATCTTCTCAGGTTTCTCCAAAACTGTCTCTTTCATCATTTTTTAGGACTCAAGATCTCAATTTTCTTCTCTCATCACACTTTCCACAACTTGCAGTTGACACAACTGATCACTCTCTCCTCAGTATTCTCTTTTCTCTAGGTTTTTGGACGACATTCTCTCCTGGTTTTCTTCCTGCCTATTTGACTGCTCCTTCTCTGACTCTTTTGCAGGTTCTTACTCCAGATCATACTCCCCATATGTATCCCACAGGGATCTTCCAGGGCTCTCTTCTTTCCTCACTCTATGCTACCTTACTTGGTGAATAGCTCCTATGTATTTAATTATCATCTCTATGCTAATGATTTTCAAATCTACCCTTCCTGCCCCAATCTTTCTGCAGACCTGTAATCTTGTGTCTCCAATTGCCTTTCAGACATGTCTCCCTTGATATCCAGTAGAATCTTAAATGCATTTTGTCCAAAACAGAACTCATTTCAGTCTTCCCAAAGCTCTCCCTTTCTATTACTTTAGAAAGCAAAACCATCCCTTCTACGTCTTCTCTTTTTCTTGCCTAGAGTCCAATCACAGGTTCTTTGTTTCTCTCAATCTCTCTCTTTTTCCTTCCTTCCTTCCTTCCTTCCTTCCTTCCTTCCTTCCTTCCTTCCTTCCTTTCTTCCTTTCTGTAACAATGATGCAATATTCACAACACCCACAGTGGTTATGAATATGCTGGTATAATTGTGAATCACAAAATGTAGCAGACTCTCCACCTGGAGGACAGAACCAAAACCTTTATTCAAATACCAGAAAACTGAGTCCCAGAACCAGAAAGCTGAGTCCCAGAATGAGAAAGCCATTATAGTAGCCACAAAGTTGATACACAAGGTTAATGCAGTGAACACCCACATTCCCAAGCCTTCACAACAGAACAGACTCCCTCAAGCAAGGATCCTCCTCTCTCACTCATGGTAGCTCCTCAGCCTGGTTCTTGGAAGTTCTCAGCAGAAATTCCCAAAGGAAAGGTCTCAGCAGAAGATAGGTCTCAGCAGAAGTTCCAGCCTCCAAATGCTTACCCCCAGGGAATTCTGCCATTCCCAGCTGGAGATTTTCCATATATATGCCTTAGCTTCTCCCTATTCTGCCACTTCCTGTTGCATCAGCAACTTCCTCCCAAGGTGTTAACTCCTTCTGTGTTAATTAAATAGCTTTAACAAGATGTTAACTTGAATCAAGGTGCTAAGTACCTGCTTACTTGCCAATACAAAGGGGCATGGAAGATCTTCAGATTCCATTAACATTACACTTTCTTCCTTCCTTCGTTCCTCCTTTCTTCCTTCCTTCCTTCCTCCTTCCTTCCTTCCTCCTTTCTTCCTTCCTTCCTTCCTTCTTTCCTTCCTTCCTTCCTTCTTTCCTTCCTTTCTCCCTTCCTCCCTTCCTTCCTACCTTCCTCTCTCCCTTCCATTCTTTTCCCTCTGTCTTCACAGGGTATCATACATTTACCTGTGGGAATGTAAGTTTTGATGGCTGAAACCTCACAAGATATCTTGGGGTTTATAACTAGATGTCTTTCTTAAAGAACATGCCTTAAACCCAAATTACTCTGACTGTCATTGATTGGCCAACAGTATGTCCCAGGCCAACCCCCACTTGGTCATTGTTTGGGCCCTGACTGGCTCAGAGTGAATGTAAACAGCAATTGTTTCTTTTTTGGCCAGGAACCCTGAGGGTCTTCCCCTCCCAGATCTCTGCCTCATTTCTTACCTCTTCTCAGTCCCTGAATGAATGTTGCTTCAATCAAACTGAGACCTATTAAAGACCTTATCTTAAAAAGGCCAAGGTCTCCCACTTCATCCAGGGCCATCTCTAATCATGAGGCTATCTCACTATAGCCATTTGGATATGGAGAATACAACTTATTTTTGAGTCATAGACAAGTTTGTAGTACAATTATAATCTAGGATCATAATGTAGAAAATAATTTAATTCCTTTATAGCTTTAGATAATGGTAGCTAAATATTAATTGATTTCTTCATGAAATCTTTAAACCAATGACAGAGGATTCTTAGTTTAACTGGATACAGGATGCCAGTGCTTCTGTTGATATGAATACATCCCACTGAATTAAATCTCATCATTGGTTTTTGCAATTAAGTGCCAAAATAAGATTGGATAATTCATATTCATTTTACCTAATAATTTAGAATTCATATTGACATGACAAATGAATATATTTTTTTATTATTACAATCAGGAAAAAAGAGAAAAAGGGAAATTTAGAGTTCAGTAGTTTTCCCATTGGGTTTTTTTTTCCTGCCAAAGTTCCTTTGGTCAAGTTATTTACATCTCAAAGAGGATTTTTAAATGGTTTCTAACCTAGGGTTCCCTTCCCCTTCAGATGGCTCCCTTATTAACATACAGACCTGGGAATAACTCTGTCTTCTATCCCCACCTGCAAAATGGCATTTGTATCCATATCTCTCTAGACCTTTCAGTGAGGATGAAATAAAGTGACAGTTGTGAATGAAGATTGGCCTTTTGGGTAAGAAAGGTGCTAAAGGAATTTAAAACATCAAAATCTGACTGGCTTCTGCTCAGTAGCATTCCAGGAAATCTATTTCTCATCATGAGTTGGAAGTTCATTTGAAGTTGACTTAATAATAATTCAGTAAATAACCCAACCTTTGCAATTCTGCTGCACCCCTTGTTCTCTGCCTGAGGCAAATGGGGTATGACCCGGTGTCCTGATACCAGTGGGACCAGTTTGTTGAGGCAGAAAAATTAGCTGTAGCAAAGTTTCATTTTGAGAGATACTAAAAGCAAGAGGTATGTCATATAAAGGAAGAAGACCAATTGCTCCAGTAGGGACTAAGTAGGGACTAACCCCAAAAATGAATGAAACAAGCTCAGAGACAGGAAAGGAAAACCATGGTGTGTTATGAACAAAATGAAAGGGAAAAAATATGTCTAAAGGTAGAATTAATAATTTACTCCTCCCCACTATACTTCAAGTTAGAGAGAAATATAAAGTTAGACAGAAAGCCCAACCTCTGCCTACAAGTTAGAGATTACCCTAATTAGGGACATAAAGTGATAGAGACTGAATTTAAAATGTTTTGTCTAAAATAAACTACCTAAACCCAAAGGGGATACAACCATATTAAAATGAGGGAAAATGTTATTTTCTTTGCCCAACTTAAAATGTAGCAAAGAGTTACAAAGGAAGCATGGTATGCTTCCAGGTTAGAATTCATAATATCACAGATTCAGAACTGGAAGGGACCTTAAAGGTTATCTTATTTCATTATCTCATTTTTATAAATAAAGAATATGAACCCAGAAATAGCAGGTCAGGGACTTGGAACCTAATTGTTTGGACCCCAGAGCCAGGACTCTTTCTACTGTATCATATTATCTCCATATTCTTACAGTAGGATTTATCTAACTCTGCATGCACAGTTTTTTTAAGTTTCAGTGTCAAGGAGGTAGCTGCTTTCAGGTTTCAAGATTACTTTGTGAGCCCACACACCTAAAATATAGCTCATGAGCCCTTACTTGGCCTTACCTTTTAGTAATCAGCCAGTAGACAGGATTAGTTCAAAGCAAAGACATTTACAAAGATGACTTAGTAAAAGAATGGTTACAAAACATTCTCCTTCCCCAAACCCATAAACCTTTTTTTTTTTTTGTGGGAAGAGTAATCATAGGAGGAATTCAAAGAAACTTGATGTCCGATAAATTCTGGGCTTGAACAAAGAGTTCGTAAACAACATGTCACATTCAGCATGTGTAAGGATACTGGGATTTGAAGATCTTCCAAGCCCCTTGAGCTTGCTGATGTAGCAGGAAGGGGTGGAGCAAGGGAACGCTGGAACCAAGCTAGTCTCCGTGCGGTGCTGACTGGAAGCACCGTCAGAAGCAGTGGCTGCGGTTGCGAACTCATTTTGCTTTGAGCAGGGCAGAATCTCTGCTAAGGACTCCTGCTGAGGACTGCCTGGGGCAGGAACTGCCAGGGGCCGGAGCTGCTGGGACCAAGCTGCCTGGACGCTGAGCAGTTGCGTGCGTGAGGAGAGGAGGATCTTTGCCTGAGGTAGCCTGTCCTGTTTGAAGGCTTGAAGATGTGGGTGTTTACTGCTTTGACCACATGTGCCAACTTCATCACTACTGGGTTGGCTTTGACTTTCTGGTTTTGGGACTCAGTTTTCTGGTATTTAAATGCATGCACTATCTATATTTCTTATGTAGAGAGCCTGTTCCATTTTGTGATTAATAACTATATCAGCATATTTATAGTTACTGTAGGCATTGTGAATACTGCATTGCTGATACAGCATGGTAGCTTCCCTTTATTCTCCTAGGCACTGCCTGTGTCTGAGCTTTGGGAACTAAAAAGTACGTGAATTAAATAGTTAATATTATTGTTATCATCTTCATCACCACCACCACCAACACTGCCATCACCATCATTACCATTATCGTTGGCACTAGCATCAGGAAGTGGGGGAAAATGAAAAAGAAATGAAGGCAGGTTCTATTACACCCTTTTGAATTATGTACAAAAAGATTGACAATAACTCA
>JAQQSU010005759.1:0-13711 GCA_028627135.1 Pseudochirops cupreus | reverse complement strand
GAAGGAATCAAGGGTTTGGGAGCTGTTCTTACTTTGCTTCTTATGCTTATTCTTACTATTGGTTCTTCAGACTGTGATTTTTTTTTTAAATCTCTGTGGGGCTCTGCTTCCAGAAGGGAAAGCTCTGTCCCAAATCGCTGGCGTCCTCCCAGCTGCCGTAGCTCTTAGGGAGAGGCTGGAAACCTTCCTATTTACTTCTGGCTGACTGGATAGTGAGGACTCCAAGACCGAGGCCCAAGACAGCGATCCAGATCCAGGCCACTCAACGCAAGAGCCCTGGCCTGAGAACAATCTCTCAGTCTCCCTGCTGCCTGCAGGCCGCCGGCGGGAAGCTGCAACGTTGAGGCAGGTGCAAAACCTCTGCCTTGCGCTTTTCTGCTCTGGAGGCCTTCCAGCTGGACTGCTTATCTCCCCCTTTCACAAATCCCACTCGCAGCTGCTTCTAATCCGCTCACCTGAGAGGCTCCTCAGCTCCTCCCATCCAGCTGCCCCTGGGGCACAGCCACAGCTTCAGGCCAGGCTGGTTTTGGTTCACAGTGCTGATATGGTTCCTCATAGCCGAGCTGACTTTAGTGGGAAGTATCCTTGTGTGTGTTTTGGAGTTCTAGGATTGGTTTAGAGTCCTATTTTATGAGTATTTTGGGGTGGCTATGTGAGAGCTGCGATATGTTGCTGCTGCTACGCCACCATCTTGGCTCCGCCCCCCTAGAAATAGTTCTTGTGGATGAAAGAATATTGTATCCTAGAGTAAATTATGAGCAGATGATCTCTGGTACTCAAAATTCTGTGCAATTTTTAATACAAAATAGCACAGTTTGGTTCAACTCAAGGTGAGGGGCTCTAGTTCAACAGAAACTTTACTATTATAAAAAAAAAAGCTGAATGGCATAGTGAGCAAGACACTGGACTTCTAGATAGTAGGACCTAGATTCAAATCCTATGTCTTACACTTATTTCCTGGATACTTATTGTATATCCCTGAACAAGTAAGTTAACCATCTACAAGCCCCAGTATGATCATCTGTAGAAGATGAATGTTAGAGAAATTTCTCAATGTTCTCTTATAATTCCAAATCTGTGAGACTATTTGAATCTACTTCAGAATACACTTAAATCTGTCATTATTGATCTATAATGTCACCCAAGATTCTATCTGGCAGGTTAGCATAAGGGATAGAAGCCTTGACTTGGAGTCAGAAAGATCTGGATTTAAATATATAGTATGGGACTTACTAATTCTGTACCCTTGGGGAGATCATTGAGGCTGCCTAAGTCTCAGTTGTCTTTCCTATAAAATAAGGACAAAACAACAGTAATGCTAGTACAAAATAGGTTTTTAAGATGAAAAGGGACTACAAGTGTACTGTGCTTTTCAAAATTTAAAATATTATGTGAATGTTAGTTGTTCTTATTGTTATTTATTTCCCAAGAGGTAGCATGGTCAAGTAACCAGTCTGAGCAAAATTATAAAGTAATTAAAGTTGGTCTTTAACATTTCTGTCCATTAAATATTTGTTCCTTCTTCAGAGGTCCCTTACCCTTTTTCTCCATTCACTTTCTCTCATCATTCTTCCAAAGTAATCTCCATCAGAGAATACATCACGGTAGGTCCACCTGAACCAATTGCTCACAGCTTGTCTCTGCTATAATCATTATATATTATATATAATTTAGTTTTTGTAGCATATTGTATCACACAGATTTATTAACATATATCATTTTCTCTGATCCTCACAATATCCCTGGAAGACAGTAGAGCAATTTGTATTATCTCTACTTTGCAGATGGGAAAACATCCTCAAAGAGGTGGAATGTCTTATTCAGTGTAGGAAACACACAAGCAAGGACTTTAAGAGAGATTTTTCTGAGTTCCAAAGCAAGTGGTCTATCAGCCCAAGGAAACTTCACAATTGTGAAGAAACAGACTGTTCTTCCTCCACAAGAGAGGTATTGATACCTTATATGTTTCAATTATATGCCATGATAATAATTCTACCTCACTGTACAGAAATATATCTGTCCAAAATTTCAACTCTTCAGGGACAGGATTTCAGTGAAATAAAAATTGATAACTAATTTGGGTGGGGAAAAAAAAAACTGACCTGTGCTAATGTGAGAGAATCCTAGATGAAAAACTTGTGTCTTCTTTCCACTCCAAGGTAACACTCTTATTAGTAGCCTTCTGGAAATAAGTGGCCAGCTATGTTATAAGGGGCAAAGGAATTATTCTGTTGGTGGGGTTTCTTGGACAGATGGCTCTTCTGAGAATGTGTGTATATCTTTATCCATTCACACATATGTACATGTGTGTGTTCGTAGGAATATCATATAACTTTGGTGAGGGACATGTTATTTAGCAGGGTAAGGCTCTGTATGTTCTGCTGTATACTACTTTGCAAGTTTCTACCTACAGCCTACTTTTAGAGTTGGTGCTATTTCTGTTGATTATGTAGTAAATTCTGTCTGTCTTTTCATTGCAATTATATAGCACTTACTCAATTCCTTCCAAAAGTATGTGTACTTATATATTGAGTAGGGTTCTGACTTTTGTTTGCCATTTCCAACTGTCAAGATAGAAGACAGCCCATTTAATATAATGGTTATGTTATTTTCTAATCTTGCTAGAGAATCACAGCGAGAATATCTCCATTGTAGCCATAATGGATTTATTATTTATGTAATAGAGCCAAAAGATTTCAGAAACAATAGGACTCATAAGGTGAAGAGACAGTATTGTATAAAATATAGAGAACTGTAGTTGGAATTAGGAATATCAGCGTGCAAATCTCAGTTAAGATCTTTGCTAGCTATTACCATGGTAAAGTCAGTAAACCTTTTTGAATCTTAGTTTCTTCATTTATAAAATGGCAATTATATCACCTATTTCACATGCTTTCTCTGTGGATCAGTTGAGACATGTGGTGAAAGACTATAAATCACAAAACATTAAGAGACTGACAGCAATTGTTATTAATGTTTTATAGATAAAGAAATTGACACCAAAAGAGAAAATGTAGTTTGTGCAAGTCACACAGCTAGTTGAAAGATTAGGAATCAAATCCATGTCTCCTGATTCCAAGTCAAGCACCTTTTGTACCAAACAGTAGTTTATCACTAAATAGATTAGAAACATGCAGCATGTTGGTGTTTTCAAATCGAAGCTGTTGGAGTGCCCTCTAATAATTTAGAGGGTGGGAAATCAACATCTTCCTTGATATGGGTTATATGTTTACAATGTGTCTTGCTTCAAAGCTGGCTGTTTCTGGATGAGCATTGAGTGGTGAAAGATCATGTATTGTTATATGTTGTTTTGTTTAGAGAAGAATTTTTTTTTAAATTAATACTACTATGAGTTGATTTGTCTGTCTTAATGGGAGAGAACAGCATACCTCTAGTCTAGTCTTGAATTCTCTTTTCATTTACTTGTGCTGTGTATGTCCACAGAAGCTATTCTGCTTTCATTTGCTTATGAAATAAACAAATAGTACATTATAAAATAGGCAAGAATAATGAGAAGAGCATTTAACATTTATGTAATGCTGACTATGTACCAGGCACTGTCAAACACTTTGTAATTGTTATGGCGTTTGATCCTCACAACAACCTTGCAAGACAGATGCGATTATGATGAACCTTTTACTAATAAGAAAAGTGAGGCAAACATGAGCTAAGAGACATCCCCAAGGTCACACAGCTAGTAAGAGTCTGAGGCTGAATTTGAACTTAGATCTTCCAGACTTCTAAGACCAACAGAAAGTACAGTGGATAAAGTAGAGGACTTAGGGTCAGGAAGACCTAAGTTCAAATCCAGCCTCAAATACTCACTAGTTCGATGACCCTGAATACCTCGCTTAAATCCTTTCATATCATTTTATTTTTCTAAGATAGTCAACATCACATAGGAATCAGATGAGATAATGTTGGTTGTGTTTTGTAAACATTATCTATCTATCTATCTTTCTATCTATCTATCTATCTATCTATCTATCTATCTATCTACCTATCTATCTATCTAAACTATACTGTAAGATTGATTCTCCATCATTTGCTCTCTCCTTTCTTTTGTCCCCTTTTGTTTCTCTAACAGAGTTTTTCAGTAGTTTCAGTCATGTCAAACTCTTCATGACTCCATTGGGGTTTCCTTGGCAAAGATACTGGATTGGTTTACCATTTCCTTCTCCAGATCATTTTACAGATGAGGAAACTGAGGCAAATAGGGTTAAGTGACTTGCTCAGGGTCACACAACTGGTAAGTGTCTGAGGTCATATTTGAACTCAGAAAACATGAGTCTTCCTGACTCCAGTTTCCTTACTCTGTCTATTGTACTACCTAACTGCTTTATGTATGTGTAGATACATCCATTAAGCATATGTACATGTTTATTATACTATTTCGTATATATACAATTTATATCAAGTACACATGTATATACATGTGTGCATGAAAGTAATGTGTGTGTTAAGTATATCCATGTATGTGTACTTGTTTTATATATTTTATAGGTGCACATTTATGTACATGTATATATAATGCACACATGTATTTACATTCATGTGTTTATGTATAATGTGCCCATATGTATGCATATATATGAAAGTATATATACATACACGTTAAAAAGTGCCTGCTCTATATCTAGCATTATGCTAGGTGACAGGGACACACAGTTAAGAATCAAAAGGATCTTGTACTAATTTTTGATTAATTGTTTTCTTCAGTAAATTTCAATTTTTTTTATTTTTTCTATTTTTTAAGGAGTTGTTTTCTTCAGTGATTTTTTTTCCATTTTGTCAATTGCATTTTTAAAGCAATTGTTCGATTTTTTTCTTCTACCTCTCTAATTTTACTTTTAAAATCCTTCTTGAGCTCTTCCAAGAAGACTTTTTGGGCTTGAGATGAGGTTATATTTTCATTTGAGGTTCCAGATGTGGGTATGGTGACAATGCTGTCCTCTTTTGAATTTGTGTAGCGATTTTCCCTGTCTCCATAGCAAGAACCTATAGTCTTTGTTTTTCTATGTTGCTTTTTTGCTCATGTTTGCCTTTTTCTGTCTTTTTTAGCAGATCTCTGCTTCTGGGGGTAAAGGGAGCACTGTACCAGACTTGTTGTGCTGGGGGCTAGGGGCCTGGGCAATTAGCTTTGTGTGCTGAGGCTTCAGGTTCTGGCTGTTGGAGACTGTATAGGCTGTAGCTTACCTGGTGCTGAGCTGGAGCTGGTGGTGGTGGCTGGTGTGTGTCAAGGCCAGGGGTGTTTTTCTGTGTTTCCCCAGGTTTACACTGAAGCTTGTAGAGCGAGGTGTGGGGGTGGGGTGATCTAACTGCCTGAGATAGCCTCTTCACTGGGGGTTGCAGTACAGATTGGTAGACTCAGCTGCAGGTGGATGCCGTCTGTCTCGCAAGTGGTGGTTCTCTGCACTGGTGTCTGCCAGTTCCCCTGGCTGTGCAAAGATACATAGGGTGGGTGGGTGGAGAGGATCCTGCTGTTGGTGCTTACCTTCTCCACTACCCTGGGGCTCAGGATCTCCTGCGGGTTTGTTGAGGTGGCCTTGCCAGTGGCTAGCCAGGACCCCTCTCATCCTATACTGGTCCTCTTCAGCCATAGCAAGAGGGACCTTCCCTGTTAATCACCCCAATCTTACAAAGTAAAAACTGCCACATCCTATCTTTCTGCTGGCTCCATTGTTTTAGAATTTTTCCTGGGGCAGTGTTTTCTGGGTTTTTTCAAGGTTTATAAAGGAAAGTGAGAGTGACTTTCAGCATTCTCCACCATCCTGGCTCCCAGGAGCCCAGAAAGGCCTTGTCCTGAAGAAATTTCTATTCTTTCAGGGGAAACCACATATACACTTAAAAATAAACACAAAATATATGCTTCGTAAATACAATGCAATTTGGAACAAGGCTGGAGGAAGGATCTAGAAGCTGAGCAATCTAGAAATGCCTATGAAGCCGATACCACACAAGAGCATGCTTTTCTGGATCTAGTGTTTGCTTCCTAATTTCATTTCAGGTATTATCCTGAATGAAGAGGAAAGATTAATTAATTTATTGAGTCATTCAACAGACGTTTATTAAGTGCATACTGTTTTCAAGGCTAATGGCAACATGATGTAGCCAACAGAGAGTTAGCCTCTGAATAAGGGAGACCTGGCTTCAATCCTTGCCTCTGATTTCCACTGTTAGTGTGGGCAAAATCCTTAAACTCTTAGAAGTCTGTGCAACTCTCTGCTTTATGTTGCAGAACATGTGCTGAAATGCTTTGGTTTTGGCAGGACTACACACTATAACTTCCCTGTACCAAGTAATTCAGGTTTGCCACACACTGTTCCAGGCCCCACTGAAATGGACACCGAATAGGAAGAAATGGAGATAGCCAATTGAACGAATTAAGGAGCATTTATTAGCTGGCCAGCAACAATCCCAGAGTCTAGCCCTGGGATCTGCCCCGAGAGGCAGTGTAAGCAGAGTATTTAAAGGCAAAAACCACAAACATATCAGGAAAGCACAAACATATCAGGAAACCACAAACATATCGGGAAGAAAAAAATCAGGATACAGACTTGCACAAACATCCTGCACCTGGTGTTTTGCTAAGGGGCCCCAGGCCCTTCCTGTTCCTTTTATGGGGGCACGGTTTCCTGGAACTTGGGCCAAGTTGGCCCCTTCACTTTACCACATATACAAAGACAAAGGAAATATTTCTTGTTTGCAAGGAACTTAACATTTTACTCAGGGCAAACAATTTTGCCACAAGTGGATAAATGGTGAATATATTCAAAATAAAGAGAAAATTATTTCAGCAGTCCCTAAAACTGAGGTTATCAAAAAAGTCTGTCAAAGTCAGTAGCACTTGAGCTGGCCTTTGAAGGGATCTTCCAGGGGCTGGAAGTGAAGATAGAAACCTTTCAAGCCCAGTAATCTGAAAAGAATTGGAATTTCAAAAATATTTTGTTTTCCTTCAAGATACAGAAGATGCTGGTGTGTAGCTTCTAGACTCTATATTTGCTATCTCATCTGTCTATACACAGAATATTGGGGAAGAGGGTGAAATTCAGAGAACAAAGAACAGTTTACTTCCAATAGTAATTTTTATTTCCAATAGTATTACTATTTACTTCCAATAGTATTCAGAACTAAACCTCACCAGCCAAGAGGATGTACTCATTCATGTTTACTAATTAACTGACCATTTCAATATAGCAAATCTAACAAAATATTAAATGAAAAATTACTCCCTTCTAAGCAACAAGATTTCTTTTGAGCATGATAGTAGCTGGTATATTTTGGAAAACTGTCTCTCTTATTCTTCTGTCTCTTTGAAAGAAAGAAGCCCTTCACCCCAACACAACCAACTCCTTCAAGCAAGGGAAGGAATCAATACTTTCCTTCTTTTGTCTAGGCCTTCCAGAGAGTCTCTGCTGTCATGATTATGTCATTCTGGCATTGCCTGCTCTCAATTATTGATGAGCAAAGGCAGCTCCACAAAGTGGTTATTACTTCGAATCAGGCTGGACTCAGGGTTACTTTAGGAAAAAATAAAGCCACAGGAGATTGCTTTTATTTTGTCAAGAAAACATATCTAATTGTAACATTGTTTACTGGGCCAGGTGCCATGTCCAATCAGCCTCAAAGAAAATCTTCTGGTTGCTGCTGCTGGAAAGAGGGATTGCTTATGGACACTCTCCTTTATTGCTGCTAGCAACAAGCTCAATTTACCTTCTCAGTACATAACTGCTGTACCTGTACTTGATTTTTTTTCTGTGAAAGGAAGAGCCCAATCTTATATTTTCTTCTTTATTTCCTCTTGACCTACTTTACTTCTTAGGGAAATGAACAACTTCTTAAAATATCTTTCTTATCTTTATCTCCCCTGTTTCCTCTTCTCCAAAAGAAATGTTACTGCAGATGTTCCTCTTCTTTGTAAATCCAATTCTGCACTACACTCGCAAATATTCTTCAGGGTTTGTGCTTGTGTGAACAAATGCATTCTTTGGAAGGATTAATTTATTTTCTGTAATTGTAAATTTTCCTATCATTGTCACTATCACCATTCAATCATTCAGCAATCAGCAAGCCTTTATAAAATACCTACTGTGCATCATAAATTAACCAAGAAGTGGTGATACAAGGAATATCTATTAACATCATTACTCATCAATGAAGTAGTAGAGCATTCCATGAATAACCTGATTAAAATGCTTCCTGGGTACATAGTAAATAAATGCTAGCAAGTACTATCATCATTTCATGTTTTAGTTAAGGCAATATACTTGACCTCCAGGAGGCTTTTTTACCACTTTAAATAACTAAACCTACTATTAAGATACACCACTCCCAGGGATATTAAATGAATAGTCAAAACTACTTTTAGGAATATTCCCCTGATATCTATATTAGGAACTGAAAGGTGGCAATTCTATATTATTGGTTAAAAAAAAAAGGTGACCTTACATGAGGTGGTGTCAAGTTTGACCAGTATAAGGAGTCATTCTCCATCCTCCCATATGATACAGTTCCAATCAACTAACCCTTCCACTGTATTCATAGAAGGAATCAACCTAGGATGATCTGAGTAACATTTCTGAGTTTCCACTGTAAGTTTCTTTAGGATTTAAAGTGCATTACTTGGCTGACAGAGATATTATAATAATACATGGACAACTCATTTCTGACAAAAAGGAACTTATAATCCTGGATGTTTGTGGAATGATGTACAGTCAGATTTTCAGTGAGCATATCCAACCCTTTTGCTGGAACTGGGATTCTCTTAGAGGCAAAGGACATGAAATGATCCTCCGCCCTGGGAAAGCCTTTATGAGGCAAAATGTCAACAAGAGCAGAGGATTTTTCAGTCAAGTGGAAGAACTTCACTGAAAGTTCTATACTATTGTGTTGACATATCACTAGAATGATAAAAAAAAAATATAGATGTCTTCCTGACAAAAGGGGAGGGGCTACAATGGAGATCTTCCCCTCTGTAATGGACAAGGATGTTCCCCACCATGAGAGGAAAATTTGTTTCGTTATAACCCTCAAAAAATCCCAAAGATCTATGACTGACGTGATGGATGAAGCACAGGCAGTCCCTTGTTAAATGGAAATAGTATATTCATTCTCCCAGTTCCCTGGGCTTTTAGAGCCCTTCTTAAACTGGTGGCACCTGTGTGAAAGACTGAGGCCTCTAATACAAACCCCAAAACCTTACCTCCTCTAAGACCTTGCCTGTCCCCTGCATATAAGGATACGTTTTATGAGAAATTGCATTTTGCCTTATTTATTGAAAATTCAAATCATCCTGGAAAAGACCTATACAACTTGACTCTGGCATCATTAATTCAGTTATAGGGAATATTCTGATAATGAAAGTGTTGGCATTTCTTCCCAGTAGGCTAGGCCGCAAGTCGTATGGTTTCTTTTGAAAGAATTTTGATGTTCATTTACATGAATTATTGGCCTTTGGCTATGGGGTTAGCAAGAGGTCTGCTTCTAGGAGAAAAGGTCTGACTGAAAAATTAAAGGCCCTTTTCTCGGGGCTGAGGACCAATAAACCAATTTTATTATTGTCTTCTTCCCCAACACATTTTTTAAGACATGTTAACATATAGTAGAGACATCATATTTTTTCTGTTGAAGTTAATAATTATATTTATACTCTTACAATAACAATAGAAGTTAGTGTGTAGGTACTTAACCAATCAGGATACATGAGTGTAAATGCCATGTTTCAATGGGTGTGGAGCACATGATTCCCAGTAACTAATGACAAGGTCGTTACTTCTGCCCAATTGTGTTTCTTGTGCCAATCAGAAACACTCATGTCTGAAAAACCAAAACAGCATGATTTAATGTAATTTCTGACCTGCCTCTCATTAGCCAGTTTGTTATAGTGGCCCTCTTCCTCCAACTCAAAGGCAAAAAGTTTGCCCTCACAGCAATTCATAGCAATTTGGGGTATGCTATTAATCCACCTACCAAAGCAGCCATTATCCAGGATCTCATCAGAAATATCTTTATTCCTTGTGGGCCCACCTGCATGATTGACACTTTTCACAGCATGGCATAAACTTCATCACAAAAGAACTCTGAGGCCAGTCTCCATCATATCAATTGGATTTTTCACCTCTGTATAATCCTCAGGCAGCTGGTATGGATGAATGTTCCAAAAGATTTTTGAAATAACCCTTTCATCATCATGCCTATGATTATAGTGACTGCATGTCCCCTGTTTCAAAATTTGAGTTTTCAACACATAATGCAATGGACATCCACTGTATTCTGGATTGGCTTGACCTTTATTTTGCCACTGGACTACAATGAAAACAGAGTCTCACATTTCATGCTATTCTGCCTCACCTGAATCCAATTTACATTCAAATCAAGACATCACCCAGTGATGTCATTGGTCCTCTTCAGAAAGGAAGGTAGAACAAAACAGTAGCAGTAACAGCCATACTAGTAATAGTGTTTTTAAGTTGAATGATTTTGTGATTCTTGCCTACAAGAAGACATACCCAACATGTATGGACTACTTCAAGCATAGGTTCAATGGACCTTCTAAAGTCCTTCCTGGTTCCATCTCCTTCCTGGAGTCATCTGGGTCTTAAGGTCCCTGCCCCCTTAGAAGAAAAGGAAGCATGAATCCTGGAGAAATGGTATATATCCCCTCAATTGGAAGGTCCTTTTCCCCCAGATAATTCAGACAATTCCTTCCCAAAAAGAGGTTAAGGATCTACTGTGTAGAATTATTGGGAAGTACCTTGATTTCTAATGACACTGGAAAGTGAAATTGTCTCTGCATAGCTATGGTGATAGTGAATTCACCTGAATCAAATTAGCCAACTTGGTTGCAATCCTGAGTTCCTGGATTAAAGTGAGGAAAAATCCTTTACCAGTCCTGGAGTAAATAGGTGATCAGCCCTCAGTAGCAACCTTTGAATCAAATTGTCAAATCAAAGAACATTTATCAAATGTTTACAATGTGTAAAGCTCTGGGAATACAAAGAAAGGAATGAAAACAAAACAAAATAGTACATGCTATCAAGGAACTCTCACTCTAATAGGGGAGATAAACCTTTGCAAAGAAGGTATGAATAATATTTATTCAAGATAAACTTAGTTGGAAAGTACTAGGATTGAGGAGTTAGGACTGGCTTCTTGTAGAAAGTGCAATATTATCTGGAACCTGAAGAAAGCTAGGCAAACAAGGACATGGAATGAGAAGGGACATAATTCCAGACATTACAGACTTCTAGTCAAAATGCAGTCATGAGATGGAGGGTCTTATGTGAGGAACAGCAAGGAGGCCAATGTCACTTTAAAAGGGCAAAGATGGGATATTATCTTCCAGATGGGACACCCAGAGGTGAAGATGAAGATGGTTTTGGTGAGCAATTGGCTATATGAGAAGACTCCCAGCTAGAACTTGGGACAAGATACTTATGATTTACAGTTTCTACTTTATTATAAATGACCTGACCTAGGATGAAAATCTATGATTGTATTGTGTCATCACTTGTATTGCATTGCTGAGATTCTGTTATTGATCCTGCTCTTTATTTCACTAAACTTGAGGAAACTCACCATGAAGTGCAAGGATTTTATATAATTTACCAAGTGGACTAGATCACAAAAATCTGGGACTCAGTCCTTCCGAAGTCCAAGTAACAAAGGCTAAAAGTAGCATTATGTTTTACTCCTTTAAGTGGATGTTACTTTACTACCAGAGTGACTAAGTAAGGATAGGACTATAACAACCAATCACAGAGAGATTTAGGCAAATTATAATCAAGTTGCTAACTTCCAGGAAGCCAGCAAATGCTAATGTAATTTCCTATATTCAATATAAATAACCAAAAGGTCATCCCCAAACACTTGTTACAGAAAAGCCAATAAGACAACCACTACAGGCTAGTGGTGAAACCCTTTTTATTTTTGTGAAATAGAAAGCTTGGTGATATGTTAGGAGAGCTTCAGTAAACCAAGGATTTTTCTGAACTGTGATGGCAGAGTCTGAACTGGACTAGGACTGGGGGAATCCCTGAATATGTTACTGGTTAGTGTTCAATTAGTTAAAGTAAGTGTAACACCAGGCACCAGCAGATTCCCAAAAGAATGCTGCTGTGAACAGCTTTTAAGCTTCGAATTACACAGTATAGTGAACACTCTGTTTATTCCATTACAAATCAAGGAAAACATTCACAATACATCACAATATAATATTCACAACATTACATCTTATCACAGAAAATCACAATATAGTGTTCATAACAGCTTAACATTAGAATGGCCACACAGTTTTCATTACAGTGGCCACAATATTTAGAACAAGGAACAAAAGAATAATCATCTGGTTTACCTAAGGGGGAAACCCTCCTTACTTAATGATTCAGTCAATTCACAACATAATAATCAAACTTCCACTCATGGGGCAAATCAATACTTAATCATTCAATCAATTCACAATACAATAATCAAACTTCCACTCATGGGGCAACTCAATTAACTCAATTCATTAAATACAATCAATAGAAAAACCACACAAACACTCCACCCCTTGGTGTCCAGCAAACCTCAACTTCATCCAAGGGGAGGCCTTTTCTTCATCTTGACTCAGGGTGGTCTCTCTGATTCCCAAGATCCCCTTCAATGGTCCCAGGTCCTTCCTGAATCCACCGGAATAGTCACCTGGATTCAGAAGCAGGCAGCTGCCAGGTCCTTGTCCAGTCCTCCAGGCAATCCCTGGTACACACTGAAATTCACAGGGTCCGGCACATCTCAGACTCTTCATCACTTCTGTTGCCAGGAATTCAAGGATCAGCCAGGCCACTAACCAACAAAGGCTTATCCTGGTCATGCTTCTTCAGTCCTCCAGCAGTTCAGCTGGCCCTAGGACCCAGAAGGAATATCAGCCTTCTAGGCAAGCCCTCTCAGCCTTGCAGGAGGCCCTCCAGGCAAGCCCTCTCAGCCTTGCAGGTGGCCTTCACCAGATTCTGGTCTCAGGAAAACTCTATTTCAGCTCTCAGTCAGCTTCCAGTTGCTGGGAGAGAAACTCTGTCTCTGTCTCTGTCTCTCTCTCTCTGTCTCTCTCTGTCTCTCTCTCTCTCTGTCTCTCTCTATCTCTCTGTCTCTCTCTGTCTCTCTCTCTCTCTGTCTCTCTGTCTCTCTCTGTCTCTGTCTCTCTCTCTCTGTCTCTCTGTCTCTCTCTGTCTCTCTCTCTCTCCCTGTTTGTCTCTCTGTCTCTCTCTGTCTCTCTCTCTTTCTCTCTCTGTCTCAAGAAAACTCCAATTCAGACATTATAAAATATTTGGGAATCTACCTACCAAAACAAACCCAATACCTTTATGTACACAACTACAAAACACTTTTCACACAAATAAAGTCAGATCTAACTAAATGGAAAAACATTAACTGCTCATGGCTGGGTTGAGCTAATATAATAAAAATGACAATTTTACCTAAATCAAATTACGTATTTAGTGCTATACCAATCAATCTACCCAAAAATTATTTTATAGAACTAGAAAAAATAGTAAAAAAATTCATTTGGAAGAACAAAAAGTCCAGAATATCAAGGCAATTAATCAAAAGAAATGCTAGGGAAGGTGGCCTAGCCTTACCAGATTTTAATCTGTATTACAAAGCAGCAGTCATCAAAACTGCTTGGTACTGGCTAAGGGATAGAGTAGTGGATCAATGGAATAGGTTGGGTACAAAA